>SSNR01000851.1:3837-48515 GCA_006937965.1 Callopanchax toddi | reverse complement strand
AAAAAAAAATAATTAGCATTAGCATTAGCAAAATTAGCATTAGCATTAGCATCTCTAAAAAAAGTTTTTTCTGTTTGCCTTTCAGGGCTCCAAGAGTGGAGAGGAAAAAAAAAAAGAATCTCGCCCTCTGGTGGCGTTATAAAAGCATTACAAGAAAAATAGAAAATGAGCCTAAGTAAAAAAAAATTTTTTCCAGTTGCCACTCAGGGCTGCTTAAGTGGAAAGAAAAAAAAAAGTTTTTTTTTTTTAAATTCTCATTTTTACAACAGTTTAAGTATATTAGACCAGTTGTGACAATGTTTCAAAAAAAAGTTTTTTTTCCGTTTGTACTGGTCAGAAAGTCAAGCGGAAAAATATTTTTGACCAAACTTAGAAAATTGGCCACCCTTAAAAAAAATTTTTCCTCGCTTGCCGTTCAGGGCTTCCGTAGTGGACTGGTTCAGAAACCAACCTTTGAGCATTGTAACTTCATAATTCAGGTTTTTTAGCCTTTTGTGTGCTTTGACTTGCACCACACACTTTCATAGTCAGGATACGAAGCTGTGAGTGCAGAACATGGGGGTCATAGGTCATTTAGCAGCTACATGGGGTTATCTTTCTGTCGATAAATCTTAAGGTGTCTGGACTAACACCTGATTTATCATTATCAGCAATTAATATTCTCTGGTGACAATTCTGTCACATAAAATTGTGGCACAGGTTGCATGATCACTCACCACGTATAGGCCACTTCAGACTAATGTGTTTTGCCCTTCTCACATGAATAAAGCCGCTCATTCTTCCTGTGTTTCTGAGTCATTAGACTCATTTTGCTTGCAGGTATTTGTTTACTGTGCTTGTTAAGCTCTGAGGGCTGCTGTTGTCTGCAGAGCACCATGAGCTCATTTAAACACACATGCATTTATCTGCAGCTTCTCTTTAATATGGTGAAGTCAACATGGAGTTTGTCTTGCATTATGAATAATGATGCTAATTTAAGTTTAATAGGTAAAAATTACACAGCTGTATACAAGTTAACCTCATAAAAAAGTAATACTACTAATGACCACTCTGGGGACTTTCTCTTTCTCTAGCCATTCTGAAGTGTCCCTGTGTAAAAGTTGTCAACTAGTTCCAACTCATACAATTAATTCAGTCTGAATGAATCCAGCTCTGACCGCCATCTTTAAATGGCTCCAAACTCCAAAATTATTTAACAGTTAGAGTCAGATAAAAAAATAAATAAATAAAAATAAACTTTTCACAGCAGTCAGTTCATCACAGAAATCCAGACTCCCTGCTGGACTTGACCTCTGGATGAACTGGAAGTTCTACATTCTGCTGGTGATTTATAAATAACAGGATTTATTTTATTGTAAAGTAAAAATAAATAAAAAAGTTCCAAAGAATCACTTTGACATTTTAAAGGTTAGCGCAGTTCTTTTTCTGTTGTTTTTCACACATGACATTTGATGTTTTGTTTTTTTTGTAACATAGAAGCAAAAGAATGGAACAAAACAGTAAGAGTAAATCTTCTATTTCTTTAAATTCCCCAATTATTCATGTTTTTCTATTTCAACCATTTTTATAGCCTGGCAAGCCAGACTATATATGTGTATATATAATATATATGTATATATATATATATATATATATATATATATATATATATATATATATATATATATATATATATATATATATATATGTGTGTGTGTGTGTATATATAGTCTGGCCACGATTCACTGAAACAACTCATTTAGGGGTGGGATTAACAGTTGTCAATCAAACTGTCTTCACATTCTATTGGATAGTGCTAGGACCAATCAGAGCCATTTAGCAACAACCGGAACCAGCTGGTAGAATAAACTTTTACCATATCCCGTTGGCAAAGCGGCCAGCACATCCTTTTTTCAAAATAAAAGCCTTAAAGCGGCTCTCTGGATTATTTTTCTCTGTATCAAAGTTTTCTAAATGTTTTAAATGATATTTCAGCTCTAAACTATGATCTATGGGTTGAGTTCCACGACATCTGTCATTCTGATGAAGACCCTCCTTCCTCCTAGAGACCCCTTTTCCATTATTTCTTGCCGCCGACATTTTTCAGCCAATGAAATTCAAATGTCTGCATTCTCTCAACATGCACGCGCATCGACCAAACCTGTACCAGTAGGGGGCGCTGTCGTACAGGATGCTCCGTGTGTTTCTCTGTTTGCATATCAGCCTCACGACTCATTTCTACTAAAAACCTACCCATTCCCCAGCTAAAGATGGATTTATTTTTATTTTTAAACCTTTCACCTCACAGAATGGCAAGGCTTGACAGGATTATGCGTTTATTTTGGTCAGAAAGTTCATCCAGGGCCGAGTCAAGTTCAGCTTCAGAGTCCAGCAGCAGCTCTCTGCTAACAGAGCTAATATCAGAAGCAGCAGGGACAGAGAGGGCTCATCAGACCCTCGTAGTGTTGTTGGAATAAGATTGTGAACTGTGAGTGATTAAACCCTACACATTGAGCTGTACAGTTCATGTCCGAAGTATATGCGCTGCGTGCACGCGCGCACACGCGACCGGACGCGCGTGTCGAGATGTTTTGAGGAGGAGCCTTTGGACGCTAGATTCAAAAACTGCTCTCCTGATGAAATCCTCCGGAGTGCTGCTTTAAGTGCCTCTACCTGTTCACGTCTTAAAGAAAAGCCCAAATCTAAATCATCCAAAGTTGATGACAAAGCTGTTTCAAATGAGCGCTGTTCTCGAGCTGCTGCTGAATCCCGCCCACCAAACCATTAGAGCGCTGTGATTGGCCTGGTACGAGACTGACCGGACCAATCAGTGGGCTGCAGAGGTTCCAATGGAGCGTGTCTACATCAAAGTCTGCAGAGCAGATGTGACAGTCTAGTTCAGGCTACCATTTTTCCTCATCTCTTTTAAAGGTACTGGCCAGACCAAGCATCAAAATTGTATAAATAGTATGTAGCTACAGTTTACTATTTATATGAGCAATACCAGATATCAGTTTTTCATGATCAGCAAATTTGTCATAAATTAAATCAATTCAGCCTAAATTCCCGTGTCTCATCTTGAAGAACAGTTTTTCCGCATACGTCACTGATGACGCTCATCGAGGCGCCGTCTCTGTAAACAACCAGACCTTCCCGTCGAAAACAATTGGATTAGCTAAGTTCTGTTCACCTTCGTGGTCAGAATGGTGTATACTGCCTTCTGTACGGCCGCACAAAAGAAATCGGAGCCATATGTCCGAGTCCTGCACGAGTTTCCCCAAAACGCCACCGCTTTTAAGGCATGGAAACGTTTTGTGAGCAGGATGAGGGCGCACTGGAAATGCAGTTCATCTTCGCGGATCTGTAGCGACCACTTTGATGAAACTTGCTACTCGAACTACAGGGCTTGGTCAATGGGATACAGTCGGAGGTTGGACCTAAAAAATGAAGCTCAGATTCCAACTATATATCCCTCTGGGACCTGTAAAACTGCAGCATCATCGCCAAAAGTCATCCTAAAAAAAGCGTCCTGATTTATAAAAAACAGGCCTGAAAGGTGCGTCACTTTCTCCACAAACTTTGGGATTAAATGCACATTTTGGAGACGGGAAACCTGGCCACGCAGCTGGTGAGCTGAGTTATAAAATGATTAATTTAAGAAACTATTTCAGACTGTGGGCCGCGAATACACACAATCAATCGTCACCTCACCTCCACCCCCGTTTCTGAACGGAATAAAAAGAATCTGAACGAACGTATGTCGCATTTAGGAGTTAGATCACAGTTTGTTCATACAGACGTCTTCAAATATTTATTATAACGGCAGTTATTGGTGCTTTATTTGTGATCAGGTGTGTATCAATTATTGTCTCTATACGAGAATTACGCACAAGGATCCTTGTGCGTAAAGGACGCTCCATCGCGTCAGTATGAGGCAGAATCTGGATGATGGCTGGCTGATCAGCTGGTTTAGACTTAGATCAGCCCTACATCTGCTGAACCACCAGACCTGCTCCTGTCTAATGTCTCTTTGGATTAAATGTTTTCATTAAATGATGTTCTTAAAAATGAAGTCTGCCCGCGGCGGCTCCAAGCGGGGCTCCGCGTCTCTGTGAGGCTCCAATCCGCCCTACGAGGAGCTAAAAAACGGTGATGCATTCCGTCTAAACATCACTGCTGGCATCAGGAACAAGCCAGCCCGGCGTCTTCATTGACCAGCAGCCTGCGGACACACTTCATTCAGTCTGCTGCCACTGAGCTCATCTCTGAGCGTTCAGCGCTGCAGCGACCTGTCACTCAGAGCGCTTTACCTCCGCAGCGCAACAATCAGTGGAGGATGAGGTGGCCAATGAACAATTAATATATTATTTTAAATTAATGAAAATTAAATGCCATTAAAAATGTCATAAATACAAGGTTTTTTTTATTATTAGGCTAAATGACGGATAAAAATAGATTATGACCAAATTTTTTCGTCGGGGTCTAACTGGCTCGAACATGTACGCCTGATCTCCTAAATCTTTATTTACCTGATAATCACTGTCTTCATCAGAATAAAAGCAGATAATTCTGACTGACTAGCAGAAGTTTCTGATGATGCTACATCTGACTCTGATGAAGTGTTCTCTGCCATAGTTTTAACCTTTTCCTGTTCGCTTTCTGAAAGCTATGCCTGGTATGACGTAAGTGGCCGAGGCGGGGGCAAACACGGAAATAGCGTCGTTTTTTCCGGAGACGTTTACAAAAATTGCTTTTTCTTAAAATCCAGCCTTGGGGAAAAATGTTGGTTTTTTGCCAAAGGATATTTGAATACTTTTTACACATGTCATTAAAAGGAAAATTCCCTCTGGCCAGTACCTTTAAATTGATCGTCCTTCAGTCTGTTTTTATGTGTCAGTGTCTCCATATATTTTTTCATCCATAGTTTTTCTGTAGGTACTTCTGTCTTTACCTTTATTTTCACTGCAGCAGGAGAATATTAAATAAAACCTGATCTCCTCTGTATTTAACCCAGATACATCACTTGACACGACGGTGGTATCTCATGACCAAAGACCAGGACCTTTCTAACAACTGAATGAATTCATCTGTGAATGGTTGGATTTTTTTTAAACTCCAGAATATGCATAGTGTGTGGTCAGAGTTTGTGAAGTCCAGCATGTTTGTTCCATATTTATTTGTTTACTTGTAATTTTGGGTGTAATGAAGCATTGATTCTTCCAAATAAATTTGATTTCCATTCTGTGAATGTGTGGTGTTGAGATGGGATTTCCACGTCGTACCACATGACCTCTGCCAGTCTGTTGCTCATTTCCTTTTCCCATCTGGTCTTCACATAGAGTGGAGAGGTTTCTGAAATGCATCAGGCATTTGTACAGTCTCGATTCGCTTCCAGGTGAAGATCTAAAGATTGGAGCTGTTTTAAGACAACAGCAACATTTTGGTTTCTCCAAACAGAGGACATTCAGGGATCGAGCCACAACATTTAAGATCTAATTTATACTTTATGCAGAAAAACAGAGTAGCTGAAACATTCCTCTCTCACAGCTGAGTTTGAATTTTTCTCTGCACAAAGTGACAATTCTTAGTAAAGAAAAAAAATGTTTATATTTGGTGAGAAAACACCTTCAGTTTTGTGTGTTTATTTGCCCAAACATTTGTTGCATAATCCCACTCAGCGTACATGTTCTCTGTTGGCCCACAGCTGCTGTGAGGTCTCCACTGCCTCTGGGCCGCTGTCATGTGTTTTCTGCTCTGATGACACCACTAAAGAGGAGATTGCACAGTGAGTCAAACAGCTCATGCATGATGTTCTCCTGTGAATAACCATGCAGCTATTCTGCATTTCAAATTTGAGTTTATTTTTAAAAAATAATTAAGTTGTTTGGAAATATTGTTAATTAGACTTGAGGAGGATGTGAAGTTTGATTAGTTGGAAGATTTTATCTTTGTTGACAAGAAAACTAAACTAAAACAATAAACCTAAATGTTGAATATTGCATTTTCAAACTAGTGTTTTTGCTGCAGAGGATCCATTCTTTGGAGAAATGGGATATTCTTTCAGTCTAGGAGGTTTTAATGTCAGACATTTGGATTGTCATTTCTTTCATCATATATTTTCACAACAGTTTATTTTATTTAGTTGCTTTGGGACTGAAATCAAATCTTGTCATTTGTTTACTGATTAAATCTGCAAATAAAAACATTGAAACTCTGACCTTCTGAGAAACACTAACATAAGATCAGATACAACAATTTCTTTTTGGAGGTCAGCTTTAAAGTAAAAGTAGATTAACTGTCAGTACCTTGACTGAGATGTGTAGCATTTCTTGGCTGAGTCTCTGAACCCTTAGCTTTAGCTCAGAAACAAAAGAAAACATGTTTCTGTTTAATCAGATGGAATATCTGCTGTGTGGCTTTCCAAAGAGCATGTCTGCTGACAGGAGGTGAATAGTCAACAACACAAAAAAGTCTGAAATAAACCGAGGAGAGAAAAAGTTTATAACTTAAAGGGAGACAGAAGAAATCATTCATCAACTGAAGGAGAAATAAGATGTCAGAAGTTTGAAAGCCAAAAAGTATAACTGGAAAAACAAACTTTGACTTGAGTTTACAGCCGGAGTCAAAGCTAAGGAAGAAAAAGTCAGTCAGTCAGTTCAGCTGAGGGAGCACGACTTCCTTCCCCTCTCCAGCTCTGTAAACACTTTACAGAAACAGTTAGCTTAAAAATATGCCAGAAATACCCATCTAAATATTTTCTCTCATTGTTTGACCACAAAAAGCATATTTGTTATAAAATCAGCTACAACCACTGAATGTTGACTCACTGCAGCCTGACTGACTGCAGCAGCTCAGCTGCTCTAAATATGACGATGAATAGATTTGATCCTAACACTGAAATTATCTCTGAACAGAACTGAAACATTCTGCTTCCAACAGACGTTTTACCAGGAGGTTTAATTATACCTCTGTGAGCTGCTGCAGCTAGCAACAGCTAGCAACAGCTCACAAACACCCATCATCCTGACTTAGTGACTGTAGGGGGGTGAACTTGTTTACACGTGTTTTTTTCTGCCATGAGCATCATTTAACATCCCCACGGTCAGATGCTTTTCATCTCATCTGAATGCTTTTATTTTAAATTTAAAGAGTAAAGCCAGTGGAATCAAAAACATGGGAACATTGTGGTTGCGGACAAAACAACTGTAAACAAATGATGAGAAAACAAACAAGGATGAAGAGCTGAGGATAAAGTAAACAAACAAAGTATGTCCAGAAAACAACTGAAATGATGATTCCAGAAAAATGTCAAAATGTTGAGGGAAAACATCAAAATATCATTTCCTCAAAAGTTGAGAGTAGGTCATTAAAAAAATCACAAGGGAACAAATCCTGTTTGGTAATCTAGTTTTCTGGGTGTTTTAAACCTTAGTAAATATATTGAATATGTTTTACCAGAGAACAGTTTTCATCATCTATTTTATGAACTTCATATGTTTTGAAATACATGTTTATTTCATCTTTATTCAAACAGGTAATCCCACTGATATCTGGGGTCTTATTCACGGAGAGACTTGTTTCAGGGAACAGGATAAAACCTGAATACAAACACAACCCGATGCATTCTAAAAAATAAGTGACAACGTCACTTAAAACAGGACAGAATGCTACAAACACGTAGAGTTTACAAAACGGCCTTTTTCACTGTCCTAAAACAAGTTTAAAATAATCTAATGGAATCAAGTTGTTTCTAATAAACGGGCGACTGAAACACTTTGTGTTTTATAGTTTACCTCATAAAAATCACCCAGAATGATCCAGACGAGTTCAGGAGCAACACGGGGCTCCTTCCCTCAGACCATTCAGGAAGTCACAGATTTTAGACGTTTTAGTGGAATTTTGGCTTCTTTTCTCAATACTAACATTTTTCTTGACCTTTCCACTTATTCTCAACACTTCTTCTTTTTTGTTTTTTTTTCCTTTGCCACTAGTTGTTGGATGATGTTGCTCTGTTTGGTTCAAACTTACCCAGGCATGAGGGAAAACTTCTCCTCACTGAAGGATATTTTAGCAAACTGGGTAAAAGTGTCTGATATTTAAACTGTACCTTCTTTATTGCTAAACACATTTCCAAACAAAATCAATAAATGAATCATAAATAATTTCACTCTGCGGCCTCTCTGCGTGGAGTTTGCATGTTCTCCCCGTGTGTGCGTGGGTTTCCTCCGGGTACTCCGGTTTCCTCCCACAGTCCAAAGACATGACTGTCAGGCTAATTGGGCTGGTAAATTGTCCTTAGGTGTGAGTGGGTGTCTGGTTGTTTGTCTCGTTCGTCTCTGTGTGGCCCTGCGATGGACTGGCGACCCGTCCAGGGTGTACCCCGCCTCTCGCCCCCTGACCGCTGGAGATAGGCACCAGCTCCCCCCGCGACCCTCTGTGGAGGACTAAGCGGCTACAGAAAATGGATGGATGGATGGATAAATAATTTCACATAGCTGCCTAGCTTTTGAATTAATTTATGGCTGATGGAAGTTTAAAATGGCTCAATTTCATAATTAAATTTAGAAATCAAACCTTTTGAGATGAAAACTCATATGAGATACAGAGCCAAAAAATGATGCTAAATTATAAACATAACTGTCAACTGTACTGCCATCATAATGACTTTGAATTAAATTTTTGAAAGTCATAAAAAAGATTTTGCATCTCATAAATTTCGTATGAAGTCATAAATGTGGCATCTAAATAAGTTGTCATTTTATGATCTTGCAATTGATAATTATGACTTTCAAAGTCACAATATCCACATTCAAAGTTTTACTTCAAAGAGGAATGGGCTTTTATATATATAAGCCCATATAAATGATATATATTTTATCATCATAAATTGTGTAAACAAATATCTTGAATTGTTTTTATAATAGGCGCTGCACTCAGTTTATAAAACCCGTAACAGAGCAGTCTTTAATAAAAGAAATCACCTTTTTTTTTTAAAATACAGTTATGGGTGAATTTGAAAAAATAAATGAAGGAATGAACTTAAAACCATCTAATTGTTAAACACTGCATTAGCAGTAGTAAATAAAATATGGTAAATAACTGTAAATTAAAAAGTGTGAATATGTTTAAAATGTCTATTTTAGTCTTTAGGAGACCCTGACTGGCCTAACTTTATTATTTTTAGTTTATGGTGAACACTGAACAGTTGTTTTCAACCATAACATTGAACTGTGCTGTGACTTTTAGCAGACTTGAAGTTTAATCCACTTCAGCTGAAACAGTCGTCCTGATTGGGTAATTCAGGTCTCCTCATACATACACAATCCCTAACAGAGTGTATTTTTAGTAACAGTAATTATTAATTCTATGTGTCATCAAACTGTGAGTGAAAGCAATCAAAATGTTTGTCATGGCTGTTTCCTACGTCACTTGTTTGTTTTGAATAATTAACCCAATCATAAGTGACAGGAAAAACGAGGATTTAAGCAGGCGTGGAATTATTGATTATAGACTTTTCATTAAATAATAACGACAATGTTATTTTCAGAACAACTAATCAAAATGCATTTAATGTTTTATTTACCAGGCCAACCAATTATGTCATGGAACATTAATAAATCATTAACAAATAATTTCTAATTACAAAAAGAACATTTTGCTTTTATTGCTCAAAACAGCAGCAGTGGTGATTGGTTGTCGGAGCTTTGATGAGTCATACTCGTCTTCTTCTCAGTCGTCAGAGAGAATCTGGTGTAGTGGAGAGTTTGTTTTCTGACTTTAAAAGTTCCCAGTTCATCAAGAATTACTGCCCTCAAGGAACACTGAATGTTCCGGTTCTGATCCGTGCCAACCTCATCCTCCAGGTCGATGTGATACGAGCAATTTGTTCAGAACATGAATACAACTTCTCTCAGGAAAAACCTCTAAAGTAGCACCCCTACAGGTGGCAGGAGGTAATAACATATGACAACAAAATGAAGCAACAAGAACCCAAAGTAATGCAGAAGAACAGCTTGTCTCACAGCTCTAGAAATAAACATGATTAATGTTAACCTCAAAAGACCAACATCAGGATGAAGTCATTCCTGACTGACAGACAGCTGGTATCACCACGACTGTTTATCAGAACCAATTGTTTCTGCCAAACACATTTCAAGTTTCTTTAAAAAAAAAAAAAAAGCTTTGTGACAAAACAGATTTACACAGCACAGTTTTTGCAACTTAAAGATGAAGTCAAACAGGACTGATGGAGATGTCTGAATTCCAAAATATTTTCTATTTGAGCCTCTGTGAAACTTTTTCTATAACTGTGTTTGATTGTCATCAGAAAGCCTCTATAATAACACTCTGATTTAGATTTGAATTTGTATGACTTTGTTTAAATCTGTCCTTCATGACCCCAAACACAATCCTAGACTAGCTGTCATCTCAGAGTCCTTTGTTTTCAATGACTCAACAGAAAAAGGCCACTTCAGTGACCTCTACATAACATCAAAAGATTTCTCTTTGGATTTGTGATCTATTTGATGATTTCTTTATCATTTTTCTTTCACTGGGTTCCTATGGGTTAATGTTTAAAATTAGACCAGCTACAAACATCCCTTTAAGGGGAATATTTGTTATTTAGACGTGGCGTTCTACCAGTTATTCATCTACAGTGAGGCCCACACCCACCAGTGACATCACTCCGTCGTGACAAATTGGTGACAAATTAGTTGCTAATTTTTGCGTATTGAAAGCAACTCTCGCTCAAAAAAGTCATGCTGAAGTGATAGAATGCTATATGTAAACCTCTATACTGTTGTAGTTTTGCTATGAGCAGCTGCATGAGCATAAACCCATAATCTAAACAAATAATCTAATGCAAAGTTGTAGAGGTTTACAAACTGATAAAATAGAATTCTAACACCTCATATTATGTTTATTTTTTTACAAAAAATTAACCACTACCAATCTACAGCAGTGTCTCTCCCAATCTGACCAGCTTTGAGTATTCCTGGTAAGAGGACTTGGACTCTTCCTGCTTTTCAGTGATGTCAAAATAAGAGCACCTCTTCAAAATAATCAAACCAAAAACATCCCTTTAAGACAGTGGCGTCCGGTCATGGTCCTCCAGGGCCACCGTCCAGCATTAGATGTCTCTCAGTGGGTGATTGGAGTCCTTCTGCAAAGCTTAAAGACCAGCAGAACAGGTGATTCAACCATTGAGTCAGGTGTGTTGGAGCAAAGAAACTAAAACATGCTGGATACTGGACCTAGAGGACCAGGACTGGTCACCACTGCTGTAAGGGGATTGATGGCGACAGTCATCACTCAGAACTGTTTTTTTAGACATCTGGGGTCCATTTTTACAATAATTTTATAATAAAATGTGTTAAGACTTTACTTATTTCTGGTTCAGGCTTTGGTTATTGCTATTTTGGTTGGAGTTACAAATTAAATTTGTTTTTGGTGTAAACAGAATAATGGTTACAGGACTAACATCACCTTTTGATTATTATTTTTAGGTTTTACATCAACTCTAGTGAAATAAGGAGCCACCCATCCATCTTCTGAACCACCTTATTGTTCAGTGAGTCACGTGGAGCTGCTGGTGCCCTTCTCCAGCGGTCACAGGGTGAGAGGAATATGGTTCAAATTGTAAATTAAAATCATTTTTCTGTTTTATTTGATTTTCGGAGAACAATCCACAAACCTCAGTTGTTTAATGACCCACAGAGGAACTTTGGGAACTACTGCTGTAATGGAGTTTAAGTGACTGTTTTTACAATCCCTCACAAAATATAAATTCAGATGTTAATATTCTGCATGAACAACTGAAAGGTTCATTTTGGGGTCGTTTTAAATCTGTTTTCATGAAACCTGGTGTCCTGTAAGTTTCAGATGTTTCCTTTCTTCTTCTACAGATGTACCAGTTATTCTTTAGACTGCATTACCACCTCCTATAGATTTAGTGTTTGTGTTTTATCAAAGTCTTAATATTCTCCTAATTGGTCAAACATCTTTCCCCTCCCATGTAATGCGTCCACACCAGTCAGCAGATCCGATCCTGGTCCTCCAGATCAACTATCCTGCATATTTTAGATGTTCTCCTGCTCCAACATATCTAATCTAGTGGTTGAATTTCCTGTTCACCATGTTCTTGAGTTCTACAGTAGTCTTTTATTGATGGTAATCAGGTGCATCTTTGTAACTGTGCTGTAGCTCACCTGCACATTTTAAATATTTTCTCAACTTGAATAGGTCTTTATTAATGATCTGTGCTGCAGGCAAGAAGCAAAACCAGAACACCAAGTGCTGCTTCAGATCTCCAGATGACATCATCTGATTGGATAAACAGGAACTGAGTTTATTATCAGAGAGCTCCGAATGCTGTGAGACTTAGGAGACAAAACTGAAAAGAGGCTGAAGGAACAGGCCCATGGTTCCCAGGATGCAGACGGTCACAAACACCCAAAGGAAGATTCTGTCGATCACCATGGCAACATACTTCCAATCATCTTCAACCTGTGAGAGGGACAAAACAGAAAGGACAGAGGACAGTGTTGCATATTAATGATTAACAGTGAGGCTTCTCAGGCAGGAAGAGAGAGATGGATTATGGGTAATGGGTGATTCAGTGTTTGAAGCAATTTAAGACCAAAGTTGACGGGACGAGTTTGGGATTTTACAGAAAGGATGAAGGAAGTAGGGAAATCAGCTGAACGTTTCTTAAAAATCAACAAGAAACTGATACATAATGCACAGAGATAGATTACTATGATAATCACATTCAATGCATTATGTCAATTGAAGCGACGGCCATTTTGACAAAGTTGCGCTTTGCACATCAAAGTCTTCTCTCCTTTGGGAAATTTCATCTATTTTATTTATAACCCACAGAAAAAGGTGCAGAGGGATCACACTCTGCTCAGATTTGACTAAAAGAGAAAGTTAGGATCTGCAGCAGCGATGGAAAGGATTACATCAGAGTTCTCCCAGAACAATACGTCAGGATGGAGGGTTTTACATAAATGCATTATGCAATAGCATGTTTTCTGTGCAATGAGCTTTCTATGGACATGTAAACATTATTACACTCCCTTTGTGACATGATCTCGAAACTTATTTCAGAATCTTTTGAATGTGTTCTATTATCATTTTTATTTTTAGAGAGCAAATGTATTAAATATAAACACAAGAATTAAATAGCTTGTGTTCAGATTCAAACAGGAAACACTGAGTAATGAATATATGTGTTAGTAATCTGGGGTTAAGAGAAGTATACGAAATAAAATCATGTGCTCTCCACCCAGAAGACTGTCTGAACTGCCATCTGCCCCTCTCCTTTGTAATGTTTCATTTCTCACTAAATCTGCACCATATAAAAAGCTCACTGGGAGACTGATGATGCATTTCAGACACTACTTGAATTAGAATTGTGTTGTTTTTTCTACTTTGTGTAATTATGTGCAATCAAAACAATCTTGAAGCTTCTGATTTATCTCACCCTCTCAGCCTCCAAACGTCTGAAATAAATCCTGATTATTACCAACAAGTCGCTGTTTGTGACCTGAAACTCAACAACTGAAGGACCTCACACCATGTTTATGATCAGTTTTTGCAAAAAACTGAAAACCCAACACAGGTCATTTTGGCTATGTTCACACTGCAGGTCTCAATACTTGTTTTTTTTCTGAATGAATTTTTTGCACACTAGAATCATTTAAGTGTGACATCAGAACAGTCTGTATGCAGGACATTTTGTTAACATGAATGATACATGGGTCAGTGTGAGATCCTGCAGCTCTACTTTGCTGCATCACTTGAATGTCATAAAAGTTGAAAGGTGTTTGACATGAACATTAAGACTTAGGTGAATTTGAAAAATATCTGATAAGGAGACTGAGATTTAGAACCACATATATAGGTGACTTGAAAGTGTTGAATTTGAGCTGTTTGACAAAAAATCAGAAAATGGCTCACATGTGCAAAAATTTGTATTTGGGCCACTTTAACCTGTAGTGCGAATGTGGTTTTTTATACAGTCCAAAAGAAAACGTCACACGTTCTAATATTTTTGTAAGACCACCTTAAGCTTTGACTACATTTGTTGTGGAGTTATTACAACAAATTTCTGCAACATTTTTCATGTCAAAAGAGACAAACAGCTGCCCAAATTCTTCTCCAGCACATCCCAATGATTCTCAAATTGGCTGAAGTCTGGACTCTGGTGGCCAAACTATCTGTAAAATGATGTCTCATGTTCCCTGAACCACTCTTTCACAATTTTTAGATTGATCCTGCCATCTTGGAATACAGTGATCCCTCGCTATAACACGCTTCACCGATCACGGCCTCGCTGTTTCACGGGCGGTTGTGTGCAATTTTGCATGCTTTTTTTTACAGTACATTGTGTTCTCCGTACTGACCATTGTCTGTCTATTTCCTCCGTATGGCGCGGTTACCTGAGTGTCGCCGAGTGCAGTGCGTCCTGACTCCTCTCTGAAGAAAGTGCACTGCATGCTGGTCTCCCTAAAAACCGCAGGGCCTTCCTGCTGCAGTTACGCTGCGTGCTGGACTAAAACCGTGGTGCCAGTCTCCACTGGACCGCAGAGTCGCAACCTCATGCTCTCGTCCTCCATGAGAGCACAGCAGGATGTAAGAAAGCCGCTTCTCAGCAGGTGAGGAGCTGCACGCAGTAAATGCAGGCTTTTATTGCAACAAAACACATGGTGTCTGTCAGACGTGATAAATACATAATTTATTCTGCCGTTCTGATGGTCCGGTAGTGTTTAAATAAGAGAGAATGGTGTGAAAATTTTAATGCCTGTCTCAAAAAAGTGTATAACGTGTGTAGTGAGGGGTTTTACAGCCTTAAAGCAGCACTCTGGAGGATTTCAGCAAGAGAGCCGTTTTTGAATCTAGCGTCCAAAGGCTCCTCCTCAAAACATCTCGACACGCGCGTCCGGTTGCGTGTGCACGCGTGCACGCGGCGCATATACTTCGGACATGAACTGTACCGCTCAATGTGTAGGGTTTAATCACTCACAGTTCACAATCTTATTCCAACAACACTACGAGGGTCTGATGAGCCCTCTCTGTCCCTGCTGCTTCTGATATTAGCTCTGTTAGCACCGAGCTGCTGCTGGACTCTGAAGCTGAACTTGACTCGGCCCTGGATGAACTTTGTGACCAAAATAAATGCATAATTCTGTCAAGCCTTGCCATTCTGTGAGGTGAAAGGTTTAAAAATAAAAATAAATCCATCTTTAGCTGGGGAATGGGGAGGTTTTTAGTAGAAATGAGCCGTGAGTCCTCAGTGAACGGCTGAGATGGCAGAGAAACACACGGAGCGTCCTGTACGACAGCGCCCCCTACTGGTACAGGTTTGGTCGATGCGCGTGCATGTTGAGAGAATGCAGACATTTGAATTTCATTGGCTGAAAAATGTCGGCGGCAAGAAATAATGGAAAGGGGTCTCTAGGAGGAAGGAGGGTCTTCATCAGAATGACAGATGTTGTGGAACTCAACCCATAGATCATAGTTTAGAGCTGAAATATCATTTAAAACATTTAGAAAACTTTGATAGAGAAAAATGCTCCAGAGAGCCGCTTTAAAACAGCTGGAATAATTGTAAAAATATTAAACTGCTACTTCACGAATTTCACCTAATGTGGGGGTTCTTTGGAACGTAACTCCCGTGATAAACGAGGGAACACTGTATACCATCAGAGGAGAAGAAACTCCATGTTGGAACAATCTGGTCATTCAAAATTTTCAGGTAGTCAGATGACCTCATTCTTTGGGCTCGTAACGTTGCTGAGCCTCAACCTGAAAAACAGCAGCAACCCCAGATCACAGCACTGCCACAACACAGGCTTGAGGGTGGACATAGGCATGATGGGTGCATCACTTCAACCAGCTAGTTGAGTTTCTATTACATTGTTCATGTGAAAAATTTTCATACTTTCACTGTTGTTTGAGCGTGCACCGAAACGGAAAGTGCAGTTTAAAGCAATCTGTCCTGGTCCTGGTCTGGACTGGCCCAAAGCTACCATCAAAGGGAAAATGCCCGATTCTCATGCAGACCCAGGGCAGGTGCCATTGCGTAAGCTAGCCCCTCACGGCCCGTGCCGGTTGATGCAGACACAAACACCTCCTTACTCTGGACACAGGTCCATCCACGGACTCTGCGCACAGCACTTGGTCCGCTGGGCTGCATGTATTATTAGTGGGGATGCAGTGCTACTTCTGCACCATTGGATCAAATTATTGGTGGGGACAAACCAGTGTTTTCCTGGGTATTGGTGGGGACACATCACCTCCGTCCATACCAAATCTATGCCCATGCTCCCCGTGCATGCATGTGTTTCCTCCAGGTATCCCCCCCACCACACATACTACAACATGCCTTATAGGTTAAATGTTGTAAGAGGCTTTGGATAAAAGTCTCTGCTAAGTAAATAAACAAACATTATCTTAGATTTAACCAAAATGACAAAAACTCCATGATTTGTCAACATAAAATAATCTCAATTTAAAATTCTGACATAAAAAACAGTGTGTGGTATTCATTCATAAGGAATGCCAGAGATTTAACTCTAAACAACAGTCTAACAAATGTTAAAAGTTAAAGGACGACTGTATTGTGACTCAAATCAGAGAACAGACTACAGGCGAGTGCTGAAGGGAGCTAATTAAACTTTCATGTATCATTAGTCCCAGTCAGAAGTTGCGTGTGACTGTGGCTGTTTCCTCGTTCCTCTTCACAAACCCACAGGGTGCAGAGGACAGACTCTGACTGCGATTCCCACTCATGATCAGATGTGAAAACCTCCTTCTTCTGAACATGTGTTAGTGAGCATTTTAACAGCAGTAGCACCAGATGTTAATCCCACTCACCTCCTTGGCCTTGTTTCGGCTCCTCATGTTCTCAGCTATGTACTTGACGCTGTCTATGGCCTGTTTGATCTCAGGCGACACCACAGAGAAAGCCATCACTGTATTAATGTTCTGAGGACTCAGCTGGCTATTCATCTTCCCAGAGTCTGATGTATCTGGGGTCTCCCTCCCATGCTGGTAGGGGCAGGAACATTTCTTCCCGGTGCAGCCCTCCACAGACGAGAGTTTACCGTCGTCAAACTCCAAACAGTTGAGGGACCCTCCTCCAACCTGCTGAGGAAAATGTTTCAAACTCAACTACTTTTGGTAATGATGCTCTGACTGCTACTGTACGTGTTGCTGCAGCAGCATAAACAGCATAAGCTGCACAAATGGACTCATGCTCTGTAGAGGTTTACAAACAAGTGATAAAGCATTCTAATGCATTGGTATGACTATTTTGAGCAAGAGTTGCTTTAAGTATCCCATATTTTGTCACTATTTTATGCAACAGTGTCTCTCCTGATCTTACTAGCCATTAGTATTGCTCCTGTCAGAGGACTACTTTCTGTTTCTAGACTCTGCTCGCTTTGAGTGATGTCACCGGTGGGTGTGGTTTTGAAAGTAGATAAATAATTGTTAGAACGCCATTTCAGAATGACTAAAATATCTTTAAGATCTTGGCAGGAAAACATCAACGAAGCAAAGTTTGTTTGTTTGCTCCCCAAAATGTATTGAATTATTCAGTTTTAGGAGCATCTGTTATGAGACATAGCACTGTATTCACAGTACAGTATCTTATTTTTAAAAGTTTTTTGGCAGTGGTCTGTCAAAATAAGGGTGGGTACTTGGTTTAAATACACAAAAAGACAAAAATTCTGATATTATTAAAAAAATGATTTTTAAAATAAAAAATAGTCACTTTTCTAAAAAGATCATAAAAGTATATGTATTTAGAATACTGCTACAAAAAAAGTTTCATACAAATAAAAACTATAAAATAAATTTCATTCTTTTTTTTTACATTTCTACTTTATTATGTTATGCTTAATAATTTTAGAGTTTTTGACTAAGAAGCACCATGTAATTCTGTTATTTATTACATTTTATAAAAGAATCTAAGACACTCAAAAATTAAGTTGGGATTTTTCATACTGTAAAACACTTTGCTTTTGATAAACAGGATTTAACAGAAAGTCATGGTATATTGTCATCATCATTGATTTAGGAGGGGTTTTTTTTTAGAATTTTAAATTTTTTTAAAATGATTTCCTCCCGCTGTGGGTTGCAGGAACTAACTGTAAACACCCACAGCTGCTTTCTGAGCAAACCGTTCTTTGTTTATACATTCAGCAGTTACAGAGGGTTTAGGATGCTACCAGGGTGCATTCAACAGCTAACTGGTCTTTATTGGAGGCTGACTAATGGCTGTGATCCTGGTTGGTTCAGAATACAAAACAATTGGACTTCTGTGATTCCTTGAAGATGTTTCGCTTCTCAATATGGGAAACTTATGTGTTTATCTTTCTTAATGAGCATTAATTCAGAAATCAGTTACTTCTGTGTTTCCCCGTGTTTCTGATTATGGTTTGGTTCAGATGTTCTGGTCACATTATTGAAGGTGTGAGATGATATGGAACTGTCTGGGGATCAGGTTCAGGGCTAAGTTATAGAGATTTCAAAATCAAAATATGGTTTATTGTCCCCTTGGAGAAACTTGTTGTGAACTCCCAGCTCATTCATGCTTTGCATCATATCACAATAGCAAACAGCTAAGCTAAACAAGGGGAGGCAGCAATTAGTTTCTCTGCTTCTCACCTCTGGAACCTGAAAACATGATGTGCAGAAACCACTGGCTCCTTTAATCCGGGTCTGAAAACGTATTTGTTCACGGCAGCTTTCAGTTTAAAGATCAGCTTGTAGCAGTTTGTTTTTAAATCTACATTTACTGCCTGTTTCTTTTTTATGTGATGCTATGATTTTATTGTATTTCTTATCTTCTAATGTGTTTTCTTTATTTGTGCTTCTGTTTTGATAAAGCACTGAACTGCCTTGTGTTTGAGTGGTGCTTTTCATAAAGCGTTGACTTGCCTTTCATAGGTTATTGAGTCCTCGAGGTATAATTTTTCCTAAATAAACCACACATTTGATGAAAAAAAATGTCTTACCTGCATCAAACTATTCTTCCTCTTCTTCCTTCCCTTCCCTCCTCCGCCTCCTCCTCCCCCTCCAACTCCTCCTGCTTCCCCACTGCTGTCCAACCACCCGGCCTTGCCATCCTCATCGATCGGTCTCCGCATCAGCATGATCCTCGGCAGCACTTTTAGAAACACTGACCGCACCCAGCACGGCATCGTGTGCGTCATCGGCGTGCGGTAGTGTACGTTCAGTACAAACACAGTGATGACGATGCTGAGTGTGACAAAGATCATCGTGAAGAGCAGGTACTCTCCGATGAGCGGGATGACCAGCGATGTTGAGGGGATGGTCTCTGTGATAACGAGCAGGAACACAGTGAGGGAAAGCAGGACGGAGATACAGAGCGTGACCTTCTCTCCACAGTCAGACGGGAGATAGAAAACCAGCACTGTGAGGAAAGAGATGAGGAGGCAGGGGATGATGAGGTTGATGGTGTAGAAGAGTGGCAGGCGGCGGATGTAAAAGGAGTATGTGATGTCTGGGTAGATCTCCTCGCAGCAGTTGTACTTGATGTCATGTTTGTAGCCAGGAGCGTCAATGATTTCCCATTCACCACTTTCCCAGAAGTCCTTCAGGTTTACCTAAAGGAGACGAATAAAGATGTTTCAACTGAACAATGAAATGGTTTATAGTCAGAGTTATATGTAGTATTGTTATAGTCTGAGTCAGCTACCAATGTCTATTTATTCAGTCTATTTAGTCCCTCCAGGAAGTTGCAGGGATTTTTTGTGATTGTTGCGATCTAAAATGACTGATTTCGCGACACATTTTTCTAAAAGTTGCGGTCAAAGTTGCGATTTTTTTTCAATCAATTTTTAAATTTCTTTAAGGTTTTATTTAGTTTATATGCACACACAGTTAACCTCTTTACACACACACACTGTATGCGCTGTTTCATGATCAAATAAAGACTACAAGATGATGTAATCTCCATGACAACACAGCTGACAGCCTGTCTCAGCGTCACTCAGAGGTTACAGCGTGAGTGACTCTTTACTTTCACTTTCAGAGGTTCACCTCAAAGGTTCACTAATTCAGCAGAATAAGTTTAGAAAAGTCAAGCGGTTCCTCGTGTTCACTGAATACAAACGTCACGTGGTTAATCGCGTGTTTAAAAAATAAACAATGTTCAAAGGAATTCACGTTAACACTGACGGTCCGATTTATTTAAAATATTTTTCACAGAATATCAAATCCGCCGACTCAGCACACAGTTTAGGACAAACATAAGTTATTTTTAAATCTAGTTTCTCACATTGTCCAAATACGGACATTAAACAGAACTCACCTCGTCTCTTTTATCACTCGTATCAGACCCCAGCCCCCGTCTGCTCCTCTCTTTTCAGCTATTCTCCTCCATGTTTTGCGGTCAAAAAGTTGTTGTCAATCGTCGATTTTCATGTATAATCCACCACGACGTTGTGTTTGGTTCAGAACAGCTTTCCACCACTCTGGTGTAATACTTTAGGAAACTGATTTGCTCGTATTTTAGCTGTAATATCTGATGGAAACCGACCGGAGTTTAGCGGCTCTGAGCTCAAAAACCGGAAGCAAACACAGCTGGAGGCAACGGGATTGGTCAAAACTTATCCGAGTGGCTCTGATTGGTCAAAGAAGATGACGAAATCCGACAAAAACAAAGATGATTGGTCAAATTTGCGGAAAAGTTGTGGTGATTGGTGAAAATTGCAAGGCCACAACAAAGTTGCGGCAAATGGTTGAATTTGCCTTAATAGTTGCGATCGCAACATCGCAACTTCCTGGAGGGTTAAATTTGACATATGTTGATTAAGTTAAATGTAATTTTTTCTCAGATTTGAATGTTTATATGTAAACCATGATGCTACCGATTTGTTCAGTGAATGGACATCATATGATTCTCATCAGCAATACTTAAGAAAAAAGGAGGTAAAAAATGAGAATGGGAAATGAGGGGAAATTGTCTGTATGCATAAAGTCACATTAAAAAACAGTTTTTTCAATGACATACTGTATTATTTAAAACAAAAAACTTAAATGAGTTATTGAAACATCATCTGGGATTGATGAAGCATTAGTGATTGATCCATTTTTATAATAGCTATCTCCTAACCGAGGCAGCAGACAGCTGAAGCCTCCCTTCAGCATCCATTGGCTGAGAGGTTCAAAGTTTGAGTTAATGTAAAGAACCTTAAAACAATCAACAAAGGATCAATGTGTGAAATGAGAAATGAGAGAATAAAACTTGAATGACAGAAGATTTGATCACTTCACAGTTACTGACCTTGGATCCAATAAGTACCAGGTCAATCTTTGCTTTATCATAAGTCCAGGAGCCAAACTTCATGGAGCAGTTCTGATAGTCAAAAGGGAAGTAAGTGATATCCATTGGACATGAGGATTTGAAAATAGCAGGAGGAACCCAGGTGATGGTTCCATCAAACTTCAACAAGGCCTTGGTCTTATCCTCCACCAGGAAGTCGCCTACAGCACTGAACACAAGGTGTGTGTGTGTGTGTGTGTGTGTGTGTGTGTGTGTGTGTGTGTGTGTGATGATTAGAGGGGTTTCCAAGGCAGAGGAGGTGTGAGAAGGTACGACGCAGGTGTCAAATAATTAAAGGTGAGGAGGAAAAAAAAACACAAAGCAAAGAAAACGAGAAGAACAATAAAAAGTTAGGATCTGAAAATAAAAAGGACTGCATTGCAATTAACTCAGCTACATTATTTAATATAGAAAAATACAAAATGCTCTCAGAATAAAGACATGAGCCACAAATGTGAGTGGAAAATAGTTCTGATATAAGAATAAATGGCAATTCTAGACATTCAGACAGTTATATTTTATTTAATTTGCTGCACTTTTTGCAGCACAGTGTCACACGCACACGACGAGCCTCAAAGAGTCAAACTGAGTTAATGAGATGTTTTGATTCTATCAGTCATTTCGCTACGTCAGGGGTACTTAGCCTGCAGGCTCATGAATTAAAGTAATACTGAAGCTTTAGAATGATATATTACCTGTTTGCACCCCTTCATCAATTTAGCATGAGACTGTTTATGGTGCTTGTTTCAACTGTAAAATGACTGCTACTGTAGATTATTCTGAAGAGCAGCATAAATGACAAACTAAACAAAAGGTACTCAGTCATTTCCTGCTTAAAAAACACACTATTATTGTGTGCAGGTCAGGAAGCAGGACTTCTAGCTCCACATCTTTGTGTGGAACACAATACTCTGGCACCAAAAACACAACATCGCATTATCCAAGATCAGCGTCTCCAAGTTTAAATGGGCCTAATGGTCTTTTGACCCTTTAACTTCCATCAGAAAGAAAAAGCAATGTTTTTTGTGTGTGCATTTTTATGCAATCCAGGCAATAAAGGTTATAATATAATGTGAGGTAATAATAATGAAATTGGAGCTGTAATTATGGCAGTTATTCAATTAGAAAAAATGACAAAAATCTACTCTACGTGTGGTCGACCTAAAAATTTAAAAGCCTGGTACTTTGCACTTTTCTGTTACATATACAGTATATATGACTGCAATGAATTTCAAAGTCTCACTTGTTGTAGAGAACAATGTCAGGTCTCCAAATCTTGTTTGATGGAACTCTGATGAACTCAATTCCATCAAACTCAGCTGGCATCCATCGCAGCTTATAGTCATTCCAAATCTGAAAGAAAACACAAGCACACTGAGGTGTTTTGATGTTTAAATTGAACACTGTTGATGAAGAATCTACGCTATGGAAACATTCAAACTGCAAGCAGAATGCATCAAAATGATGTGTTTTAATAAAAGAGTTGTATTTATAAAAGCTTCATTAAACATCTAAAAGTTTGTCATAACTTTCTAATGTAAAAGGAAAATGACTTGATGGTGCTTTTGTTGGGAAAACAGCCACAATGAGGAGCAAGGAACAGAATGAGTGAAGAGCTGACAGAAATAAAGAATCGGTGTGTCCACTTACTATTCTGTCAACATACCTGCAGGTAACACTTTATGAGCCGTGGAGCCATTAGTCTTGGTTGTTTGAATATCATTCAAGATGAATTTATTCATTAGCAAGGTGGATTAATACCCGGTTATTACCTGGGAGATTTTTAATTAACCACTTCATGCTACACTGGCTTTTCCATTTATCCATTCAGGGAGTTTACATTTTGATTGGCTGGATAACTCTTAATGTAGGTTCAAGTATGTAAATTACTGTGGTTGTAAAAGCTAAGCAAAGAGAAACATCTACTGCCACTGAAACCTGCAGGAGAATGCTGGATTTGCCTCGTTTTACAAATAGAAACAGAAAATTACGTAGCAAAACAGAAACATGCCTGAGAAGATGATCCATTACATTAGCAGATAGTCAATATATTAACTTCTCAGAAAATCATTAGTAAAAACAACGAGTTGTAGATACAGGGAAGTCTGATTTGGTCTCAAATGTGGCTGGAAGTTATGGTGATCAGCTGGTTTCTTCCTGAACAAAATGTTTTCTAAAATGAATCAAAAATCAACTCAGCCTGTAAACATTTATACGTGAACATCTAAAAATATATATTCTGAAAAAGTTCAATATGTTTTGTCAGAAAGATATTCTCATATACTCCATACACATGAACTAAAGTATTTCAATTTCTTATAATTTTGATGATTATGGCTTATAGATAATAAAATCCCTAAATCCAGTTTATCAGAAACCAGATTTCTTCTGATCTCCTCCTGATTCAGGATTTCATGCAGAAAGAAGTCCAACCAAGTGTCCTGCATCATTCTTTGGTGGCATGGATGTGATCAGCCTGCGGAGCTGCTGAGGTTTAATGAAGGTCCAGGTTCTGCATTGATGGGTCTGGTGTCTCTCATCTTCCTCTGGATACTAGATTCTCTATGGGGTTCAGGACAACCTGCTGGCCGATCAAAGCTCAGTAACACCTCGTGGTCACTGAAGCAGCTTTTGTTACCTTTTTTCAGTGTGGAGTCAAGTCCTACTGGGAAATAAAACTAGCATCTCCATAAAGCTTTTAGCAGAAGGAAGCAGAAGGTCTCTAAATGTCCTGGTAGAGGCTGTGTTGATGTGGACTTCAGAAACACAGTAGACCACCAACACCAGTAGAGGACATGAACCCAAACCATCACTGACCGGAAACTTCCCTCTGGACTTCAAGCAACATGGATTCTGTGTCTTTCCACTCTTCCTCCAGTCACTAGGTATTCCTTTCCCAATGAAATGCAGAATTTACTTTCATCTGAAACGAGGACTCTTGACCCCTGAGCAACAGTCCAGTTGTTTTTCTTCTTAGCCCAGGTAAAATGATTCAGGACAGGAGTGATTTGATCCAAAACATGTGACAGTTGTAGTCCATGTGGAGGATTCGTCTGTGCTTCGAGGCTCTTGATGCGCTGACTCCAAACAAATTCTTGACTGGGTTTTGCCCAGTTTGGTTTGTCGTCTCTAGGCTATGTAGCCATAATCGTCAAAATGACAAAAAATAAAAGCTTTAAATATGTCCCTTTATGTGTAATAAATCTATATATGAGTTTCACTTTCTGAGATGACAGAGTTTTGAAGCTTTTTGCAATATTCAGTTTTTTTAAATGTACACTGTAAAAAGAAAAGGTTGAATCAACTTAATTGAATTGCTTCACTTGGTAACAAGCAATTGAATTAAGTTTATCCAACTTAAATTACTAGGTACAAATTTATTAATTTAAGTTGGATGAACTTGATTCAATTGCTTTTGACCAATTGAAGCAATTCAGTTAAGTTGGTTCAACTATTCTCTTTTTTCAGTGTAGCTGTATAGTCCCAGATTTGTATAGATGTTTGTTATGAGAGAAGTAGATCAACGAGTTACACAGAGGACATGGATGATAGCTGAAAACATTCAGACATTCTCAGGCTACTCTTAGATATTTATATAGCTTAAATAACTCAGTTAAACATGTTTGTGCATCTATTTGATGTATACTCACATGTCTGAGCCATAAATTTGTTTCCATGATCTGATTCACCTCATCCTGCAGAGACACAAGGAAGGAAAAGAGCGAGTTCCTGTGTGACTGTGTGTGTTTGTGCTGTGTGTGAAATAAGTGTGGGTAAAAATGAAATGTTTTTCTGTCTTCCATCATTGCTCATTGGAGCGGAAGTTGTTTGTCTGAAAAGGTCATCTGTGAGTTTAATAAAACATGGAGGTGCAGATGTCGCCTCTCTCTGCCTCCCTCTATGACACTCATTCAGGTTTGATTTGCTGCCCAGTGATTCTCACAAATCAGCCACTCACAGACAAGTTTCACCCAGATCCTGAGCACGAGGACACACACGTGTGCAGACACACACGCATCACACGTTGATCAATGCACCCATGCCTACGTGGACACGTCAAAGCACTCACCTTTAGATTAATCCCACCTTAGAGTCCAGTCTGAAAAGGCCTCCTGGCTGCAGGCATTTTTCTCTTAATCTCAGGATTTCTTTTTAGAACCTCCTTTCATGGAGGAATTTACAACCCCCCCCCCCCCACACACACACACACACACACACCTCCCCAGCCACACCACCAGCATTAAACTTAACATCAGTAAAGAGCAAAAACTGGAGCTGTGTTACAACACCGTGAGATGTTTTGGGAATCCGTGAAATTGAGGAGATTAAGTGAAGACACGATTCACTTTCCACATTAACTTCTGTTGTTGTGCAGCTTATCTTTTTAGCATTTCTGTTCCAGGAAGTGGGAAATATGATGAAGATGGTTGTGGGAGGACAACCCGCAGCACTCAGAGACTCAGAACTGTTTGAGGGACATTTAACTGTAAGTGAAACAGCTTGAGACTTTTGAAATGAGTTGCATGTGTTCTGTTAAGAGTTGGAGAACTTACAACTTTAACCAGCTGAGAGATGGAAACCTCGAACTCCACGGTAACGGGGTCAGAGACATTCTCCACTGGTCTGATGAACTGGTTGTATCGTCTGAAAAGCTTCCTGAACAGTCGGTCCTCCGCTTTGGACGAGAAGCAATCTGAGTTGGAGGTAAACGGAGCAGCAAGAGCAATCAGCAGACAGACCAAAAGAAAATTATTATATTTAGAAAGAAATTAAAAATGAATATCATGGAATTCAGTAATGGTTATCATCTACAATCCTTCAGACAAGTCTGATCAGATCCAAACAGCTCTGATTAAAACCTGAAAGAAAACCAGGCGTCAGCCGTTCCTAATTTAAATGCAGTGTCACATAAATAAGCCTTCTAGGATTAATGTTTTAGGGTATTTGATGAGTCATCTATAAAGTCATCTCTTAGATTATGGCTCGTCTGGAAAATCTTTAAAAACTCACATGAAAAAATGTAAGAAAAAAGTTAAAGGGTTTAAAGTTTTGACATTTCTGAAGAGACGTTTGTTCAGTTTGTTTAAAAAATGTTTCCTTCTCTTGTGAGCCGTTTGGTTCACTGGTGTGACCTTTAACCCTTTATAGTGTAAGTGAACATACTTGTGAACACTTTAAATCTCCATTTGATGGTTAAACCTGAAAGATTTTTTTATTTTAAAAAGTAATGAACAAAAGGAAAATAAAAATGTTAAGTTTTATTTTAAAAGTATAATGAAAAAACTAAAAGTTGTAAAAAGTCAACCAACTTAGAATAAAAGTGTGCATGTGTGTGTGTGTGTGTGTGTGTGTGTGTGTGTGTGTGTGTGTGTGTGTGTGTTTGCTCAATATGCCTGGAGTTGAATTAACTTCTATTAGTTTTCAATTTACAGACAAAATCTTAAAAAGAGAACTTTCTTAAGTTAATAAAATAAATTCACTAATTTGTCTCAAGTTAATGTGAGTTCAGTGTTTAAGAAATTAAAAATGTAAAACTGAATTCAACTTTCAAATTAATAATAAAAGGAGCTGACATTTTGTAGGATAATTTATCAACAGATGTATTACATTACCAGCCTTTAATGTCTCTCTTGTGTTCAGTCTTGCCTGATTTCTGTTCCTGTGTTTTCCATGTTCCTCCTCCTGTGTCCTACACTAATCCTCCACAGGTGTGTCTTGTCTCCCTGATCATCTCCCTCCCTTTATATGCTGTTGTTTAGTTCATTCACTCCCTGGTGGTTCCTCATGTTGTATCTTTAGCCTTGTTGGTCCTGTGTCTCCTTGATTTCTGTTTTGTGTTTCACCTTGCCATTTCCTGCCTCCATCCTCTGCACTCGGATCCTACACGACCCCAAATCATGACATTTAGATCAAGACTGGGTCTTTGTTTTAATTGTTTGTTTAATTTGACTTAATTAAATAAACAAACTTGTTTACTTTCTGATGAATATTTGTATTTCAATCCTAAACAGGCTGTGGGCATATTGAGCTTTCATAAAACTGCAATAGAGCTTTAAAATTGTCATTTTAATCCTCAGAATTCCCTCAAAATCAACTCAAGTCTGACTGGTGCAGGTTTAAAAAAAAACATTTGTAACTTTAAATACCTTGGAAGAAATTCTGTCTGTGACTGTGGACAGGTATTACCAACGCAGACATAGAGATAGAATCTCCTGACAAACAAAAAACATCTAAATGAGGAATGACGACCATGTTCAGCTCTTCTCCTGTTAATAGAAATCAGCTATCGTTGGCAGCTCTGAGGGCTTCATCATATTAGGACACAATTTATTATGATTAACCTAAATATAGGTGTGTGTCAGGCTGGAGAGCTTGTTTGTTGTGAAGGTAATTCAGACATGAGGAGTCAAATTAATTAATTTCCCAGGAAAGAACCTGGATTGCTTGAGGCATGATATCTGAATTTCCAGGATGAGAAAAATGCACAGCAAGCTATTTTGGTTTTGTGCAGAGGAGGTGCAGAGCGAAGCCCAAGGAGAGGACTGAGACTGAAAGATTCTTTTCTTTCTTTTTATACGCAGGTGGTGCTTTTTAAGTGTCTTTTATTTTTCAAATTCTATCTTCATTTTTGTATCTTTTTCTCAAACCTTTAGTTTTTTTGGTGTCTTTTTTAAATCTGCACAAGTTTTCAGGTTAAACCCTGAAACCAACTGAATAATGTCTTTCACTTTTGCACATGGTGGAGATGATCACCCACTCTTCCTCCTTCAAGACCTTTCAGAATTATGCAGAAACCAGCTCTCTGGTCATCTATAAATATCTTCATGTCTGAAGGAAAGTTTGAAATGCTGCATAGAGGAGAGGAGGAACAGAAGAAACTGGAGAAGGAGAAGAGAAAAAACAAGGGAAGCAAATAAAAGACACTGCCAAAACAGAAAAAAGTAAAATATTTAATAAAAAAAAACTAAACACAACCTTCAGAAGAGACGCTGAAGAACTTGTGCTCCTTCAAAGACAACAAACCTTTGAGCTGCATTTACTGTCTTTTATCTAAGCTATTGATAATACAATCAGCGTTTGACTAAAATTAGCTAAATTCTGCTTAGAGAAGATGAAACGTCTAATTAGAAAGGACATCTTTAGAAAAGGTCTTTAAATCCCAGTGATGAAACACAGCTGACCCTATTTCATCAAGTCCTCCTTCAGAAGTGAATGATAGTCCTGTTCATGCAGACGACAATGACACCAGAAAGCCAGCTGGTGATGAACTCCTGCTGACAGCCCCCTGGAGACAACAAACCAGTTTAAAAAAAATAAAAGAATTATAATAATAATCAGAAAGCATCAAGATGAGAAGAAGAAAGAGGGTGAGGGCGAGAGGAGAGGAGAGACGAAATGAAAGCAAAGCCTTCTTAAGATGTCACTCCGAAGATTATATGAATCCAGGCTCCCCAGCTTTCTGTCTGAGAGCTGCTTAGTGTCTGTGATGCTGCTAAATTCAGTGTAAAGAAGCATCTCATCTGATACAGGTTTGGGGGAAATGACAACATTTCCATGCAAAAGATGATAAATTCAAAGAATAATTGTTCATTTCTAACATTTCCATCCAACGGTTAAAAGAAAAGAATTTTACTTGATGGATTTAAAACGCTGTTCAACATCATCGAGCTTTGATCAGATGAAAGATGATTTTATTTAGTTAGAGCTTTTTCATTTCAAGCATCAAAAACATCCACGTTTGTAAAAAAAAAAAAAAAAACAAATTACAAAATACAATAAAAAGGATTTCTGCTCCTTTCTGTCTGTATTCAGGATTTCCACATCGATTTTTCACCTCTAATACTATGGAACTAATGGTCAACTATTAATCTTGTAAAAGACACTCAATGAAATTCTTGAAAATTTTAAGTTCAAACGATTTTTAAGTTATTTATTTTATGTTTTTTTTTAGTTTTTTCTTACAAAAAAAAAAAAACATTTTATTTGAAGTTTCAGGTTTTGACTGAAAACTGGTTTTGACTCAGCAACTATAGGATGCATGCAATAAGGTCCCAGCAGGTCTATTTTTTAAATTAAAGTTAGAGGGATGAAAACAGTAGGAAGTTGAAGAAAGGGGAATACTGTATATAGACCCCTTGAATGTTATTGTTTTCGTCTGAGTACTTACGCACTAAGCTGGGGGTCAAAAAGCCCTCCAGCCCTCATCCGGAGCTGTATCTCTCTGATTTAAACTAACATAATAAAACCTAGGGATTAGATGTTACTACTTTTGGTCATCTAAAACATCTTTCTGCAGATGATCAAAAAATATACATCTCAAAGCTAACGGTGTTTAGCACAAAGCTTTCAGATAATAATAATTAATAATGCATGCATACGTTTTATATAGCGCTTTTAACAACTCCAAGACGCTTTACAAATAAAAAAAAAAGAACTAGGAAACAAAACAATTTAACGGGGTTAAATGTTTGGCTACCCTGCTGAAAAAACCAGCATAGACCAGCATATGTTGTGTTTTGGTGCTGGTATTCTGGTCCATAGTGATCCATTAGTTCAACCAGCATAGACCAGCATTGAATCATGCTGGTCTACCAGCTAAACCAGCACCAAACCAGCATAGACCAGCACTAAACCAGCATAGACCAGCATTGACCAGCAAGACCATCATGATTTGTTTGCTGGTCTTTGCTGGTCAATGCTGGTCTATGCTGGTTTGGTGCTGGTCTATGCTGGTTTGGTGCTGGTCTATGCTGGTTTGGTGCTGGTCTATGCTGGTTTGGTGCTGGTCTATGCTGGTTGAACTAATGGATCACTATGGACCAGCATACCAGCACCAAAACACAACATATGCTGGTAACCAGCATATGCTGGTCTATGCTGGTTTTTCAGCAGGGTAAATAGGTGAGTTTTTCGTACTTTGTCGAATTTCTGAAGGCACGGATGTGTTGGGGAGAGTTCTGTAGGTGGGAGCAGCTACGGAAAAAAGCTCTGCCGACTCCCGATGCTTTGAAATGGTTGTCTGAGACAGAGGGAAATCGGGTATTTAAAACAAGTCTTGTTCAGTAAAAGTCACATGGATGCATTAGGACTCCATGACTCTACTGGTCCTTACTGTGGATAAATAACTAACAGAACGCCACTTCAAAATGACCCAAACATCCCTCTGAGGCGCCGCAGTGGTAAACATCAGATCATCCATCATTTTATTTTCAAGACTCGGCCAAAACAGCTTTAATTTCGACATTTCTCAACATAGTTGCTAAAACAAGGAATGCTACGTTATCAGTAAATAATGTGTCATGGTCGTGGGGGATTATGGTCGTTTAAGTTTCCTGCATTCAGTTTACTGACTGTTGTGTTGTACAGCGCTTTAGGGAGTAGAACACTGTAGAATGTGCTCTATAAATACAGGCCATTTTCCATGTATAACCTAGAAAATGCAAAAGAAAAGAAAGTCTAAAGAATTTCAAAAACAAACATGAGCATCCCCCAACTTTGAAGCTGTCATTGAGGAATGTATTTTCCTGCAGTTTCACATCATGGTGTGATGGAAGGCTGAGCTGAAATATGTGATGAAAAAAAGACTTTCATAAGTTATGTGAGAAGCTCATGTTAGAGAGCCATTTAGCCTTTATCCTCCCCAGAGCATACACATGCTTTTAAAGGAGAGAGAGAGTGAGGAGCAGAAAGAGATGGCCATGGAGACGACGGTGTTTATCTCCTACACGTGCAATATGTTTTTATGATCATAAATAAAAAGCTTGTGGGTGGAGTAATCCGTTCCTTTTTTGTATCTATACAGCTGAAATGAAATCAGTTTAGCTGAAGAGGAAAAGGGAACGCTGGGAAAAGAAAAGCACTCAGTTGAAGAACAAAGATGATGACAGCGACTGAACCTTGGAGACTTGTGAGTGAAAAAGTGTGTTGGGATAACAGGAAAGACAAGTGCAAAGAGACACACAAGTAGAGCAGGAAACACACTCAGCAGGATGCTCTCTGACTCCACTCTGCCAAGTAAACAGCTTCAGCAAATTGTCCCTTTCTCCTTCTTCCTTCTATAGGATTTTTAAGAGATGGATTTCTAGAACAAGGTTGTGTGATATTAATAGTAACTGCAAATATCTGTGTGCTCTCATGTTTTTTATAGAACTCTATTTAATCACTAAAACTTTGTGCTTTAATTTCTCAAAGGGACTTTTCTCACTGCTGGATGTACAATACATGTAGTCTTATTGGGTGTAAAATGAACCTTTAAGGAGAAATTAGCCTTTATGTTATTTTGTAGGGCTCTTATTTTCAGCTAGTCAGTGAGCACAGAACATATCAACATGTTGTACTCCCCTGCCTACTTCTTAACTTCTACACCTCATAAGGACTTTGTTTTTCCTTCAGAACCACCTTCAGTCTTGGTATCATCGATCCAACAAGGAGTTGAAAACATTCCTCAGAGGTTCTGGTCCAGATGACATCATCACACGGTTCTAATCATGTGAATCTTCTGGTCCACCACATCCCAAAGGTTCTGGACTGAATTGAGATCTGGTTACGTTGGAGGTCACTGAGTCCAGTGAACTCATCATCATGTTCTAGAAACCAGTTAGAGATGACCTGAGCTTTGAGACATGGAGCCTCATCCTGCTGGAAGTAGCATCAGAACAGAAGATGGGATGGACATAGTAACATTACTCAGGTAGGCTGTGGAGTAAACCAGGATCAGGTGGTACTAAGGGACCCAAAGTGGGATGAGAAGATCTCCTCCACACCGGTACACCACCAGCAGCCTGAACCACTGATACCAGGCAGGATGGATCCATGCTTTTATGTTGACACCAAATTCTGACCTAACCCATATGATTTAAATCAAGACTCATCAGACCAGGAACCAACTTTCATTCTTTCCTGGTTCAGTTCTGGTGATCCTGTGTGAATTGTGACCTCTGTTCTTAGCTGACAGGAGACACACCTGGTTGGTCTTCTATCAATCTTCTATCTATTTCACGGTTCAACGTGTTGTAGTTCAGAGATGCTGTTCTGTAGACCTTGGATGGAACTTTATTTCCTGTTGGCTTTCTATCATCTGGAATCAGTCTGCCCATTTTCCTCTGACCTCAACGAGACCACAACGCTGCTGCTCACTGGATATTTCTCCTTTTTCAGACCTCTCTATGTAAACCCAGATGGTTGTGGGTTGAAAATCAACATCCAAAAAAATCAGCCATCTGGTACCAACCAGCACAACATGTTCAAACATGGGCATAGATTTGGCGTGGACGGAGGTGACGTGTCCCCACCAATACCCAGCAATCACTGAATTGTCCCCACTAATAATTCGATCCAAGGGTGCAGAAATAGTGTTGCATCCCCACCAATAATACATGCAGCCCAGCAGACAGAGGTGGTGTGCTGCTATGTGCGGACCTGCATCCAGGGGAAGGAGGCATATCTGAATCAACCGAGATGCACGCTGCAGTCCGTGCTCCCAGACATGCCCCCTCCCCCTGGACAGAGGTCCGTACCACTTGCAACAGCAACTGCTCTGGGTCTGGATGTGGGATCTGGACCGGGCTGGACTGGCCATTGGGCATTTTCCCAGGAATGGTAACTTTGGTCTGGTTCAGACCAGGCTGGTCCAATTGCGCAGCCTGCGATTTACTTCCTGTTTCAGCTCAAAGTACTACCACCCCCCGGGTCTCCCGGGTCCCCACCAATGTCAAGCACAAATTTACGCCATTGTGTTCAAAGTCCTGTAATGATTTAGAACTTCAGGTTTGTTTAGTTTGTTTTGACCAAACAACGTCCACATTTCTATGCTAGCTGCAGCTGCATCACCACAGATGATGTCATGCATCAGAGTGATGTTTTAGAGCAAGAGTTCTTCTAAATATCTAAAAATTTGTCACCAATCTGCAGCAGTGTCTCTCCTTATCAGACTACTTATGACTCTTGCTGCTGTCAGAGGACTACATCCTGTTTCTAGAAACACAGCTCTCTTTTTTGTGATGTCATCATTGGGTGTGGTCCTAACTGTAGATAAATAACTGATGGAACGCCACTTCACAGTGAGCTGAATTTTCTTTCTTCTCCGTTCTGATGATCAGTTTGAATTTCAGGAAGTCGTCTTCACCCATGAATGCATTGAGTGATGCTTTTATTTATATTAATATCTAAATAATTGAAATGTGATTCTGGGTGAGGTGTTGGCAACACATTTTGATCCCTTCGTATTTAACCGCCCCCACACCCCAGTTCGGTGTTTAGCTTTGTAAATAATCCAGTGATGCAAACCTTCTTACCACACAGCTGCACAAACACACACCTCACCTGCTCTCTGGATCATCAGTCATGCTTTGAAATGCATTAAGGGAGCAGCTTCTGTTTGAATAAAACAGACAGTTTGACAAATATGCCTACAGGCTCTGAAAAGATCCTAAAAATATATTTTTCAAACCATCAGTAGCAAGATATTTATTGTTTCTCTGGTTTGTATATCTGTGTCTTTTAGACATCTATAAAACTGTGCATTAGATTATCTTGTTGCCAACATTTACCTTAAAAAGAGGACGTGCTATCAGTTTTTACACGAGTAACATCAGAGTGATCGCTCAGCAGCAGTGCAGAAGTTTGTGGTCTGAAAGAGTAACCATGCATTATACATGAGGATGATACTCTTGGAATGACTTTTCAGACTCCAAACACAGTAAACTTTCTAAAAGATGACTAAAAGTCACTGAGTCAAAGTTGAAAAAAGGTAAAACCTGAAGTGTTTGTCTGACAGCTGGTTGAACACTGACCTAAAACACAGGAGTTGTTCTCTAAATTATCACAGAACTTAAAAGATTAAATACATATCTATAAATAGTCATTTTTAAAAATCAATCATGAGACGTAAAATGATCCCAAAGAGCACAAAGTGATTCTGAAATGATCAAACAAACATGTGTCCCAGTCTTACAAATAACCAATATAAAACATGACATGAATAAACTAAAGGTCCAGAGGAGATAAGTGACCATCACACCATGGTGCTCTGGCCTGTAGCCACTGAAGAGAGCCTCTTCTAGACCAGAACCTACCCTTCCCTACTTCTATACCTCTCAGTGCACTTCTTCCCTCTATGATTGTGTGGTTTTCTCCCATTATTTATTATGTACATTTATTTACTTGTAGTTTATTACCAGCTAAGCCCAGTGTTTAGTTTAAATTACCACTTTATTTGGGGCGGAGTGATATCTGCATTTTGGGGTGTTATGTGGCAGCACCTGCTTATATGCGCCATCTGCTGGATCTTCTTTTTGTGGTTATCGTTTTGACTGGTGAGGTCAAGCTGGTGAGTTTGTGTGCTTGTAACAATAACTGTGTTTATATGAGTATACGGATTGTACAGCTACCTTAAGTTTGGTTTATTAATGTATTATGGTTGTTCGCTTTTGTATCTTTCAGTTGATTACCTGGCTTCTGACTGACTTCTGTAGACACTGTACAGGTGTTAGCTTAATAGCTAATAAAGCTATTAAAAGCTATAAGCAGTTGTCCGAGCCCGAGTACGACACGGTATCATCAGTCAAACGCGCCCTTGCGGTGGGAGTTTACTATTTTAATGGTAGTTAGTTTAGTAAAAAACCGTACAATCATTGTTTTCTTCTCTTACCTGTGACCCCATCACTTCTGGCAGTGTTCATCCCTCTAAGTAGTTTGTTGTTAGCTTCAGTGGTAACAATTTTGTTGCATTTTCATTTTTAAGTCACTTTAAATAATAACAAATACATAAACATAAAGAAATCACAATCCATTCTGCAGCCATGGGTTCACATCTCAACATGCACAATACAGGACGAGGAAGCTTTATCCTGTAAAAACACATTCAGTCCTGGTCAAAATCAAATCAAATCAAATCAAATCAAACTTTATTTATATAGCACCTTTCATGCCCCAGCGAGCAACACAAAGTGCTTGACAGATTCAAATGACCCATACAACCCACATTCCCTCCCTTTCCCACACATAGAACAATTATGACACTCTCCCCTCCCAGTCCACAACCCATTCCCAGGCACACATACACCCACACATAAACATAAAAACCACAGTAAACACTATGTTGAGCTCAGATGGCTCCAGTAATGAGCAACACGCCGTCAAGTGGGCCCTCTGCCTCGTCAGCTATAGAACCAGGTCAGCAGCCAACACACCAACCAAGGGCACCTGGGGATGGAGGGTGGCAACCCCCGCCACTGCCCGGGCCCTACCGGGGAGCGCCTGAGCCGCCACCGCCAACCACCGGTCCCAAGGCAGAGGGCTCCACAGAGGAAACACTGGAGGATTAAAATGCGTAGCATATAAAATAACAAGAACTTATATGAATAGGCCCTGCGATGGACTGGCGACCCGTCCAGGGTGTCCCCCGCCTCTCGCCCCTTGACCGCTGGAGATGGGCACCAGCTGCCCCGCGACCCTCTGTGGAGGATTATGCGGCTACAGAAAATGGATGGATGGGATTATATGAATAGTAAAAAGACCAATAAAATGTGAATTAAAAACTAAATAAATAATAATCAGTTAAATGCTAATCTTAAAAGGTGGGTCTTGAGTCTATTCTTAAAAACCTGAAATGTTCTCTGCGGTCCTGAGGTCCTCTGGCAGTCCGTTCCAGAGGCGAGGGCCGTAATAACTAAAAGAAGCTTCGCTGTAGGTGTGTGTCCTGACTTTAGGGATGACTAAACATCATTTGTCAAACATGACAAACTGATTAAATTAAAAGTATAATGAAAACCCAAGATAACTAAAACAGCATTAAAACAACGCTAAAAGGGATGATCCACCAGAAAGTGATTTTTATTTTTGTCTATTGCCATATTTGCTGGTGAAGGTTCTCAGTCATCCAGGTCATGACAACCCTACATTGTTGCTAACATCTACATGGACGAAGTGGAAAACAAAGCACTGAACTCCTACAATGGAACAGCACCGAGCCACTGGTTCAGATATGTGGACGACACATGGGGCAAAATTCTGACTCATGAAGTAGAGACTTCACCAAACACATCAACGCTGTGGATAAAAACATCAGGTTCACCAGGGAGGATGCACACAACAACAAACTGCCCTTCTTGGACTGCGCTGTACAAATTCAACAGGATGGAATCAGGTTTACAGGAAACCTCCTCACACAGACCAATACCTGCATTTTGACTCCCATCACCCACTGGAGCACAAACTATCAGTTATCAGGACTTTACATCACCGAGCTGATAACATTCCCACCAGAACTGAAGAGAAACAAAAGGAACAGAAAGACGTCAAAGAAGCTCTCCAGACCTGCAGTTACCCAAACTGGGCCTTCACTAAATCAAGAAAGAAATCTGTAAAAGACTCCACAGCAGCTAAAAAAGACAAGGACAACAAGCGCAAAAGCACCGTCATCCCATATGTAGCAGGAGTCTCAGAGAAACTGAGAAGAATTTTCTCCAAACACAGCATCCCAGTAGACTTCAAAACCCAACAACACCCTCAGACAGAAACTGGTTCATCCTAAGGACAAGACTCCCAAACAGAAGATCAGTGGCGTTGTTTATGCAGTCCAGTGCAGTGAGGACTGTTCAGCCCTTTACACTGGAGAAACAAAACAACAACTACACAAATGCATGTCTCAACACAGGAGAGCCACATCATCAGGCCAGGACTCAGCAGTCCACCTCCACCTCAAAGACAAGGGACACACCTTTGAAAACGACAACGTCCACATTTTGGACAGAGAAGACCGATGGTTTGAGAGAGGAGTTAAAGAAGACATCTACGTCAAACGTGAAAAACCAACTTTAAACAGAGGAGGAGGACTCAGATTTCATCTTTCCAGCACCTACCAGTCTGCTCTGAACTTAACTCCCAGACAATTCACGCCTCTAATCAAAACACCTCAGCAGGACTCCAGTTGAATACAGTGGAGCGAACACCTCCTCAAGGGGTGGAAGGAGGTGTGTCACAGACAGAGGAAGATAAGCACAGTTTATACGTCTCTCTCTCCTTGACTACAGACAGAATTGACAAAGCTACTCGGATGAGCGGCGGAACGTCTTCAAAGAACCAAATAAGTCCAGTTGCCTTTATTTAAAACCCTTTTTTGGATTATTGCCATATTCCTCAGAGTTAGATAAGTGGGCAAAAACAATTAGTAAACAGCCCAGCCATTCTCCTGATCCAGCAGTACTCCTTTAGCATTAGCTTAGCATAAAACACTGTAAGTGAATGGTAACAACTAGCACTGTGAGAAAAAAGTCCTTAAAACTCACTCAGTAGTGATACTAATAATACTAATTCCACCTAGTGACCTCAATAAACATATCGACTGCAAGTGAATATAAATAGTAACACAAAGGAATTACAGGTACTATTTTAGACTCTAGACTACTTTATGACAAAGAACTGCTGTAAGCCTGTGCTGAACGGCGCAAGGACATGACTCAACAGCCCCAAACTGCTCCAGCAGTATCTATGTCCATAAATACAAATACTGGCTACTAGGCTCAACCCGATAACGTTTTTTGAAGATAATCTCTGTGCAGCTCCTGACTTTGTGTTAGTTTTCATCATCTGTTAGATTTGGAAACAACATTCGGATACATGTTTATGGAAGTAGGTCTCCTTGGGCACCTTGTTTCAGTTGCTCTGACTGAGTAGAATTTTATTTGGGGGAATTTTTGTTTTTCAGGTTGAAGGCATTGCTCTTTTTGGATGATTTTGTTATCCTATTGCTTTGCTGCTTGAAGGAGTTTTGCTGCCACCTCTCTACCATTTGGCCACTTGTTATGATGCATAAAAAGCATTAAAGTTTTATTACGTATGTTTTACTCTTTGGTTCAAGTCCTTCCCAAAAGTGTGTCAAATTTTAAATAGCTGATCAACTATTTAGAAGGTTTAAAAAATGTAGGAGCTTCCAAACAAATGACCTCCAGGAGTTTTCCTTGTCTCTAGCAGAGTTTACTCAGTTAATGAGCAGACTGAGACTCAAGGTCACAACTTTTCACAACAATGAACAAATGATATTTAACACAGTATCTGTAAAAAAAAAAAACAAGAAAAAGGAGAGTGAGAGAAAATACACCTTGTAGGGTTTTCCATGAACCAAACGTCTGTCGGCTGATAAACTAGAAAAAAGTGATCCTGCCTCCATGGAGGAATCAGATAGCTGCTCTTTCTGCCTCTGGAGCAAATGTTTAATTATTTGAGACGTCACAGCATCATAACCAGACGAGCATCTTCTCCAGAGAGTAGCTTCAGGTGAGATCCAGGCTCTCAGCTCAGCTGTGGTTAGAGATTAAGAGGCTGGATGGATTCTGATCATCTCAAACTCTTTTTTTCTGTACCATCTCTGACCCTAAATGACCTCTTATTTTCTTATACCTTCCTTTTTGTTCCTTCCACCCATCCTCCAGATTCTCCCTTCCTCTCTTGCATCCCATACTCTTTTCCTTTGATCTCTTTCTACCCTTCCATCACTTTCTGTTTGGAATCCAACATTTTCCTTCCTTTTGACTCTACTTCTTTCTATCAAACTCAGCCTGCTTACACATTCAGTTTGAAACTTCCACTGACCAACCTGGTAGCAGTCATTAAATATTTCTTTAAGAAACAAAATTTAAAGTTTAACTCTAGATTTCCTCAGGAAAACACAAAAGTATAAATAACAAACTGCTTTTAAATGACGTGATCAGACTCACCTGACAGATGTTTGTTCATATTTAAATCCCCCGGATGAAGACGTCCTACCTGCCCTCTGGTTCAGTGACCTCTGCTGACCCTGTCTAACCTACTACCTGACTCCAGCAGCAAACAGGATGCCTCCACTCTGTAAACAAATCCTAATCTGTTTTAGTTTCCTAAAATCTTGCCTGAGAGCAACATTTGCATTCATCAAAATTCATTTGCCTTTCCACAGAATTCTTCTGCATTTCATTTAGTTCAGTGGCCTAGTTTATAATAAAATTAATGGAGAATGTTTTAATACAAAAGCATGATTTCAATTTTTAAAATATGAAGCTGGAATAGAGCTTTACATTTGATTTAATGTATATTTTAAGTTGAGAACATTTTTTATCTGGACACATGTATAATTCAAATCCTATTTCATTTGGTAGAACTTTTAAATTCTGTTTTTACTTCTTTTTTATGTATGTGTCTAAATTAATGTAAGAATTAATTCCAGTTTATATGATAGGATGTTTGTGCATTCTTCATTTGATTGGGTTCTTTTGTACAAGAGATGTGCTCCTAATTTAAAATGCAGGTGATCAAATATGGCCAGTTGGCCTATAAAGGTTTAAAATGATTTTGTTGTGTATTTTAGGGAACAAGATGAAGTTGCATCAGGACAAAAACTTGTCAAAAACTAAAGTTTGACTTTAGTCAAAAGATTTACCAAAAAAAAAAAAAAAGAGACGAGTCTATCTGATCACAGCTAAAACTCAGTCACCACATCTCAAAGACAGTTTTTCAGCTTTTATTCCCTAAATCTAAAGGTCTTTCGGCGTCTTTGAAGGCTAGAAGCTTAAATCCTGCTTACCTTGAGTTAGCAAACCAGTGAGAAGAAGCAGAAAAGTCCATCTCTCCGCGGGCTTCATCTCTCCTGTGAATCTGGGATCCCGTCCACTTTCCTGTCGGTTTTCCACCAAATGAACGGGAACGCGGTCCGTTTAAACAAATATGGCATAAAAAATAAATAAAAAACTAAATCCGTCTGTCCCCTGGTTCCGTCTCTCTCGCTGTGTCTGTGCGCTCCTTCTAGTCGGGATCCGAACTTGACTCGGCTCGTCCCTCCCCTATGAGCGCACAGCTCCCCACTGACGCATCAGACCCCGCAGACAGGGAGGGATTCAGACTCTGGATAAACACAACCCGAAAGTTCACAATCAAACGTTCACACACTTCTTGTTTTAAATCATTTCCAAGATTGTGTTTCATCCCCTAACCGTCGGTGTCCCGTCGTTTTTCGAGGTTTTTGTGTTAAAGAGTCGACAGATGTGGGAATAAATGGCTTGTAAAGACAGAAGCGTTCGTTTCAGCACCACGGAGAGTTCTAATGAGATGAGCGCTCTCCGCGGTGCTGAAGTGAGCGGCACCAACTTTTCTCTTCGCTTTCTTCACCCAGCCTGGCGTCCCACCACGTGATCGTTCTACAGATTTAACGATGAGTTAATTACCACTCCTCGCTCCTTTTAGGTCTTCGCAGCACTTTAAAGCTGCTGTTTCTGCGCCCAGCCGCTAAACAGCAGCACTGCGCCGAGGAGAGGAATCAAGCGGCTCCAGTCTCATTGAGATGCGCGTCGTCGGCTCTCCGGGTGCGCGCTCCCCAGCCTCCAGATTAAGCTGATTAAATTTAATTTTAGCTTCTAATTTCACACGCTCGGGTTGTCGTCATGAAAGGAAATTTTGCAAGATGCAACTCAAGACAAGTGAGGAGGAAGAACGGAGACACAACGAGGAGGGTCCGGATTCCAAACTGGACTGGTTTTCAGTTTGGTTTTCACCGGATGTTTGTGCTTTGAGTCGCTTTACAGCCGTTTAATTCAAGACTTTAATCAGTGAACATACAAAAAACATGAAAACTGAAAACATTAGTCTATTTTGTATTTATTTTATTCATTTTTAGATATTTTCACTGGGTGAAACTTTGTTTTTATCTATCTATCTATCTATCTATCTATCTATCTATCTATCTATCTATCTATCTATCTATCTATCTATCTATCTATCTATCATCTATCTATCTATCTATCTATCTATCTATCTATCTATCTATCATCATTTTATTATAACAAACCTCAAAAATGTATATTTATATGATCTAATTATAAAAAAAATTATTTTTGAAGAGAAATGAAATTGGCACTTACTACCTGCAGTTCTTAGATCCCCACCAGAGGGCAGAAGACAAGTAGATGATTTACCGTAATACAGCAGATCTTGATAAATTTACTAATTCTGTTTATATGAATGCTTATTAGGAACACCGAGAGAGAAAGGGAACAAGTAGGAAGGTCTGAGTTAAAGTTAACATTCACAAAGTAAGAAAATACTTTTTCCAGAAAAAAACATGCAAAGGAGGGTATTTACAGTAAATAATGGCTTTAGGAAGCGAACCATCTTGCGCTCCTGAACTTGACTGTATTTCTGTTTTGTTTATTTTAACCAAAGGTCCTGAGTGTGTTTGCACTGTAAGGAATCAGTTCTATTGAGATCCTTCAAGATCAAAAGAACTTCCTCCAATCTTTCACAATAAGAGTCTCAAACATGCATATAAGTTTAAAAAACTAGTTTAATAACTTTTTAACAGTTAGGTCAGCTGTTTTTTAGAGCACATTTTAATTCCATATTTTAACATGCACTGAATCTAACTAAAAACAAAACTACTGGACAAAAACTTTTAAATATTTTGGAGATTTTGGCATCAACTTACACAAATTAGCCTAATTTTAAGATATTATGTTTGAAATATTAAGATTTCACATTTGATTGTAACGCTCAGTGCCCCAAAAGAATAAAGAAGAGCAAATATACTGTTTTCTAATGCTGTTTTCTCTGTGTGGAAGTTACGTAATAGTATAATACTGTTTTCTGGCTACAGTGACATAAATCAAGTACCTAATGAATCCAGGTGTCACACTAGTCATCAAACGTACATAAACCTGACTCTGAAGGGCACTGAAGCAGTGATTAGGACCTCTGAATAAAATGCTTTTATAAACGTCATTTAGTACAATATGTTTTGCCTCAGGTCAAATCTGCCTGCTTTGAGCTCATTGGGCTTAAATAATAACCAAACATGTGAATCATGAGTGAGTGTACATCAGTGCTATTACACACACCTTAGCTATGAGCCTCCCTTTGCCTTGAGGCTTGATCATCCTGGATAAAAAACATTAACCTTTAGAAGTGAGCAGTCAGAAAAAAGACCAAAAAGAGAGAGAAAGGACGTAGATGTAATTCAGGCTGGGGGTCGAGAAGATAAAAATCCCACAAGGCAAGAAATCCTGTACAAAACCAACCAAACCTGGGCTGCATTGTGGCGCAGTGGTTAGCACTGAAGAATGTAAGTATGAATCCCGGCTGTGGGCTTTCTGTGTGGAGTTAGCATCTTCTCCCCATGCATGGGTGTGTTTCCTCCGGTTTCCCCCACAGATCACAACATGCCTGATAGGTCACTAAATGTAACTCGCTTTGGGTAAAAGCGTCTGCTAAATGAATAAAAACACACCCAATACTCTGATGAACTCAAGCATATTTTTGTGTTTTTGCCTTTTAATTTTTAGCAATTTGGATCAATTTCTTCCTCCATATTGTTGATAATTTATGCAAGATTGACTACATTTTAGTGTTCTCAATTTTTTCATGTTTTGTTTTCATTTTTTACCTCTCAGCACATTTTTGTCAATGTGATCTAAAATACTAATGTTAACATCCCTGTGTCATATGTCACCCTCTAGTGTCCTCCTAGTGTACTGTCTTGTTTAAACCCTCTGCCTTCTGTCTCCACAGGTGAAATCCATTTGTTATCCTGCCACCTGTGTCTCGTCTTGTCATCACCACCCGCTTCGAATGTTATCAGTCCATTGAATGGCTGTTATCAGCGAAAATCTCCCCCATAAGTATGGGTTAGGCGGGCCCGCCTGTGCCTCCTAGTGGGCTCAGTAGGTCGTTATCACCCATACTAAGGTGTCTACATGATTATGGAGGCGGAGCCTCTTCCGTTTTATGGAACGTGTTTTAAAATGTTCTACGATTCTTTACAGCTGATGAATTTGAACTTTTTTCACTTTTTGTTCTTTGGAGTTCAGATTTTACATAATTTGTCCCGTTTTTCTGAATAAATGCAGTGATTTTAGCATCCGGTTTGGACCAAGTCGCTTCATTTATGTTTATTTTTAACAGCAGAAAATGACCATTTTTAATATAAATGAAACGCGCGGGGGAGCGGTTTGACATTACAGGAAAAACTCGGTTTTTTAATAAAGTTTTAAGTTGTTTTTTTTTATCTGCGTCGATGACGTCATCGTATACCACAGTCAGCGACGCCAGGTAAGCAAAATGTTGAATTTGTAAGTCATTTTTGTACCTTATAACACAATGTCCGCTCACAAAGCTGCTGCTGGCAGTTTTAAGAGTAAATGGCAGCATGTCTGTGGAACAGTGAGTGATGTAAGACATTTATAAATACATTTTTAATCTATGTTGACACTGAAAATGTGCTGCATGCTAGCTAATTAGCCGCTGCTAGCTAATCGCGTTCAACGTTGTTTTGAACTTATTATTTATAATCCTCCGTGGTACAGTCACAGAGAAATGTATACTCATGTTTGTTGTTGCTACTTTGTAAAGTCTAGTAGGTTCTAATAATGATCAGTCCCATACTGTGTTTTATATCTAAATATTTCTAAAATGCTACATCCACCAAGCCTGTTTGACTACAGAGTCCTGTTTTATCTTGTGTTATCTGTATTTTTGGTTTTGTTTTCTGTCTGGTTTAAGGAGTCATTTGTTTTCTGTTGCTTTCAACCTGATTTATGCTGTTTTGATTAAAGTGATCTGGTGTTCACCGTAAGGCGCTTTTAAATACAATTAATTATTATTATTATTAATATATGTATATATTTATGTGTGTGTTGGCCTAAAATCACTTATGAATTCAGAGTTTTTGTGGATTGATCTCTACCTTTGTCTCAAATCCATTTCAGAGCCATTGTCAGTCTTACAATAAAGAGAAGAGCTTTGAATAACATCATGGCAGTGAGAAGACTTGAAGAGGAAAAGAGGATCCTTCTTAGAGACAGGGCCATCACTGGAAAACGTTCAGGCCACGATGATCCCCTGCCTGTTTTCCAGTAAGCCAGGTAAAAGTACATATTTAAGTAATAGTAAAACCTGTAAATCAGACTAACTGTTTTTTATTTTCAACTTTGAAGATTGGTCATCTCCCTGACAGAGGAACGGCAGGATAAAAAACACACCAAGCTGCAGGAGAGACGCTATTATCTGCAGGGTTCATCAGGAGCAGAGAACATCAGCTTAGACCTGCTTCAGAGGATGAGCTCTACAGTGACTGACATGTCTGATGAAAGTAAGTAATCATCATTTGTAAAATGTTTTTTTTTTCTTCAATCTTCTATTCAGTTTAAACACAGTAGGTACAGTAGCAGACCTACCAACCTGTACACATTTTGCGTTGCAAGTACGCAATCTGACATCCAAGTACGCTGGTACGACTCGCTCCTCTAAACTACACAAAAAGCTGTGGACATGTGAGTTCTGTGGAAAATTTTGCACGTGCTCTCCCCAGCCACCTTGG
>SSNR01000850.1:37634-79795 GCA_006937965.1 Callopanchax toddi | reverse complement strand
TGAACCAGGTTCTGACCTAACCTGGACCATGTTCTGACCTAACCTGGACCAGAGTCTGACCTAACCTGGACCAGAGCCTGACCTAACCTGGACCAGGTTCTGACCTAACCTGGACCAGGGTCTGACCTAACCTGGACCAGAGTCTGACCTAACCTGGACCAGTCTCTGACCTAACCTGGACCAGAGTCTGACCCAACCTGGACCAGTTTCTGACCTAACCTGGACCAGAGTCTGACCTAACCTGGACCAGGTTCTGACCTAACCTGGACCAGAGTCTGACCTAACCTGGACCAGAGCCTGACCTAACCTGGAAGGTTGATGGCTCCATATTAGAGAATAGTTTTCAGACTCTCAGCTCTTAACTTGATGAAAAGTTGATTATTCTTTTTATTTTATATCCTCATCCTCACAACATCTGATCATGTGACTAGCCTAGCATTCATTACTCACCTCTCTGACTGCAGCACACAGGGAATATCTGGACTACAGCCAATCAGAGGGAGGACCGGATCTGCCCACGAGCCGCTGATTTCCGACCCGCTCTACCCGCGTGTCTCCAGAGCTGCAGTTCATTTAATAAATCCACGTTGTCAGTGCGATATTGTCTTGTCATTAGCACAGCGATGATCTGACTACAGCTGCTGTTTCAGCTTCACTTCTGGAGCATCGCTGCTCTCAGCTGTCAGTGCGGAGAGTTGTCAGGCTGCAGAGTTTAGAGGAGTATTTCTCCCCCCCGCCCCGCTCCGGAGCGCAGACAAGTTCGGCGTCGATGTGACCATTAAGGTTTATATTTTAGTATCTATGGTTTAACGCGTGTCTGTTGTTGAACCACATGGAGACCTTCATCGTCACGGAGAGGAGGGTTTTTTCCGACCTCCACCGTCCCTATAGGAAAATCCCCAGTCGCACCGGAGCGACCTGGGATCATTTCAGTCACATCTTTGGGAAATTAGGTCGCACTTGTGACCAAAATGGTCACACTCTAGAGCCGTGAGTGCGCAAATATAGGCTTTATATTTTCATATGCTTTACATTGTCTTGCCTTTTTTTTTAAACTTCATGCTGAAGGTGTGGCGACATTTATTTGACCATGGCGGTGCGCCACGATCAGTTACATGTAGAGGAAACCCTGTGGTGTATTTCAGACCTTTTGCCCTGCATAGGCATCTGACCTCGAAGAATTGATTCCTTTTATGCTGTATATCTTTAGTGAAATCTGGGATGAAGTCCACTTTACTCTCATTCCAGTTAAAAGCGCCGATGTCTCTGGTCCTGAGTTGAATCCTCTCTCTGTCTGAGAAGCGCAGGAATCTCACCCAGATGTGACGGGGTCCAAACGGGGTGACCCGTCGGTCTTCTTTCAATGCAGTAGGGGTTCTGTGGGCTCTCTCAATGACTATTTGGTCTACATCCTGGTCATCTGGGAATAGACACAGCAACATGTCCATGACGCACTCCATTATGCTCCTGTCGTGATTCATTTTCTTGAATTTCCTTTATGACAGAAGAATCCGTTTCATGCTCACTGGGTTTCTCAGCCAGCCCCTGTCACCATGCTGGTGCTAATGCTAGCTTCAGCAGCATTAGCCTCATTAGCTCGGAGCTGCGACGACAACATTTGGTCGATTTTAGGGCCCGGGGTGTTCTTTATCCGTGAGGTCTTGTTTTACTCATTGGTGCAGCTCAATCAGCAGCACAGTAATCAGGACACACAAATAAAACAGTTCTCACATCACAGAAAACAAAGGGACATCCAGATGATCAGCAATACAAATGAAAATGAATCAGATGGTCAACAGTAGTTTAGAGCAGCAGAGTCGATAACAGAAATCATAGATCAGAACATTTACATCCAGATATCTGAGAGTTTGATGGGAGGAAACCAAGAATAGTTCTCTTTGTCAAAAGATCACCTTCGTACATTTAACATTTTAGAATCACTTGATTGTTCCTTGTAAAGCTGAATTTTATGAATCACAATCAGGTTTTCTTTAAAGTAATAGAACTGTTTATCATAGCTTTTTCTAACTTGTAGAGGAAATGAGTTCATCCTGGAATTGGAACCCTTTGTTACTAAAAGTGAATCAAATGTCACTGAGAATAGTTTTGGATCGAGAATCACGAATCAAAAATTGCATAGGATCGAAAATTGATTCAGAACCGAATCGTCACCCCAAGAATCTGAATCGAATCATGAGTTGTTGAAAGATTCACAGCTCTAGTAACCATCACATTAATGTGATTGTACGGTTTTTACTAAACTAACTACCATTAAAATAGTAAACTCCCACCGCAAGGGCGCGTTTGACTGATGATACCGTGTCGTACTCAGGCTCGGACAGCTGCTTATAGCTTTTAATAGTTTTACTAGCTACTAAGCTAACACCTGTACAGTGCCTCCAGTAACCAGAAGCCAGGTAATCAACTGAAAGTTACAAAAGCAAACGACCATAATACATTAATAAACCAAACTTAAGGTAGCTGTACAATCCGTATACTCATATAAACACAGTTATTGTTACAAGCACACAAACTCACCAGCTCGACCTCACCAGCCAAAACGATAACCACAAAAGAAGATCCGGCAGATGGCGCATATAAACAGGTGCTGCCACATAACACCCCAAATTGCAGATATCGCTCCGCCCCAAATAAAGTGGTGATTTAAACTAAACACTGGGCTTAGCTGGTAATAAACAACAAGTAAATAAATTGACATAATAAATAATGGGAGAAAACCACACAGTGATGATGATGTAATGAAACTGTGTCCAGGACTGAAGGAGGTCAGTCAGACAACATGTCTGCCTGTGGCTGTTTGTCAGACTAGAACAATGTGAGGTCACTTGGTCATCTGAAGGTTGATCATTTTCTAAAACATCTTTAGATCAACTATTGATCTACAGTAAGGACCAAACCCACCATCACACTGAAGCATTACAATGCTCTATGACCTGTTTGACAACCTCTACAAGTTTTCAACAAACTGGTTTGTTTGTTTCAACTGATCAATGTCTGATTTCAATGCTACTGGATTGCTCTGGTCAGAGGACTACTTCCTGTTTCTAGAGCCTCTCCACGCTTTGAATGAGGTCACCAGTGGGTGTGGTCCTTACTGTAGATGAATAACTGATAAAACTAGGGGCGCACCGATCGATCGGCCTCGATCACGTTAATATGAGGGGATCGTAAATCGACCATATTCCCATGAGATCCTCGATCTTGTTATAGACTTTTAAATCAGCTTTTTTCTCCTGTTCCCAGGAGGTGCAGACTGCCTCCCTCCCTTCCGTGCGCTACATCACATCCGTGCTACACATCAGGGTTTCCCCCAGCGCTTTATAAGCCTGGCGGCCCGCCAGACTTTCATCAGACCCCCGCCAGGCTAAACCTCAGAGAAGTTGTACCCGAGACAAAAGCTAACAGCTGCTAGCGCGGCTGCTAACGCTTTAAACTACAACAAAGTGAGCTGGTTCAGCTCTCCACTCGTCTCTTTCTCTATAGTTGCAGTCCGTATGACAGAAAAAGCAAAAACGGAGTTCACTGATGTGACAGCGGACAGCGTCGCCAGTGGCGGTAGTTTCAGCGTGCATCGGACACAACTTGAGGCTAAATGCAGAACGTATCTTTCCAGCGTGTCTCTCATTAGAGGGGCGCGGGGGAGAACTGCCCCTTGGCTGTGATCAAACAGCAATGACTCCACGTTTAATCTGTAGATTATTCCATAGTTTTTCTGCTATGTCCTCGTTTTTACGAGGCGCATTAAATGCACCATAAGTAAAATCTACGGGAGCCGAGTAGTCAGGTGGCACGCAGCCGCAGTTAGAAAACCTATAAGGTGAAGAGATGAGCAGCATTAAGTGAATCTGGATGATTTCTGCTCTGTTAGTCAGTTTAGAGACACTGTGTTGAAGTTATTTACACAATGCACAGAGTTAATGCTGGAAGTGTTTATTAGAGGAGGTTTAACAAGTGTTTTAGTAAAATTACAGGCAGAAAGTTCTATTAATTAAAGGAGGACCTGAGAAAAGGGCTTTGGTAGTGGTTCACATCTCTTGTTTCATTTTTAAGAGGCACCTTTCTTAATTGGCTTTATTAATATATGTATATATATATATATATATACACACTTTTTATATGAGAGGACACTACCTCATGTTTTGTGAGTATTCATTCAATTTACTCAATAAAAATGGAAACATTAAAGTAATTGGCTTCTATTTATGAAAAATACGGGATCGGTAAAAAAAAAAATCGAGATCGGCAGGAAAGGTTATCTAAAGATCGATGATCGGCCAGAAAACTGCAGTCGGTGCACCCCTAGATAAAACGTCACTTCAAAATATCTCTTTAAACTAAAGTGTTCCTTCTTTCTGTCTCATTAAGGAACATTTTCTTCTTGTCTGTTTTTCTCTTTAGATCTTCCACAGCATCATGTCTGGAAAGAGGACGATGTTCTGACTGACCAGCAGCTCTGGAACCAGGAGAGGAACTCTAGTTTGGACCAAAATCATCTAGAACCTTCAGTGATGCAAGAGAACCAGGAAGAAACAGAACCTGAACAGATGGAGGAGGAACAGCAGGAACTTTGTTTCAGTCAGGATCAGCAGAAGTTTGCACTGAAGCAGGAGACTGATACCTTTACAATGACTCCTTCTGAAGGAAGAGACGGCAGTCAACCAGAAGCAAACAGGGACCAGCCCCTTTCTCACAACTCTGCTGAAGCCGACATCCAGAACCAGGAAAGAAGCAGAAATAAAGACAATGAATCAAACAAAGATGAAGAACTGAAACACAAGAAAAGACGTCTACAAACCAAAGATCGCAGGAAATATGTAGACAGTCTAGAACTGAAAGGTCACACAAGTGAGAAGCCTTACTCATGTAAGACTTGTGGGAAAAGTTTCAGTCACAGGTGGTATTTAACTGTCCACATTCGAACTCACACAGGTGAGAAAACATATTCATGTAAAACTTGTGGGAAATGTTTCTCTCAAAGTGGTAACTTAACTACTCACATGAGAACTCACACAGGTGAGAAGCCTTTCTCATGTAAGACCTGTGGAAAAGGTTTCTTTCAAAGGGGGGATTTAACTCGTCACATGACAACTCACACAGGTGAGAAACCATATTCATGTAAAACTTGTGGAAAATGTTTCTCTCTGAGTGGTAACTTAACTACTCACATGAGAACTCACACAGATGAGAAGCCTTTCTCATGTAAGACCTGTGGAAAAGGTTTCTTTCAAAGGGGTAACTTAACTAGTCACATGAGAACTCACACAGGTGAGAAACCTTTTCAATGTTTGATCTGTCGAGAAAGATTTCATTCCAGATATTTTTTAACTGCTCATAAGAGAGTTCACACTTGAGGATTTGATCATTAAAATTAATTTGGTAAATATTTCTCTTCCTAAAGTAACTCAGCTGAACACATGAAAACTCACAGATCAGAAGGTTTCATCTCATCAGTCTTTTCTCAGACGTTGGGGAACATTAAAGCTCCCAGTTCAGAAGTTGGAGTCTGCTCTTCATCAGTGGTTGTTATCAGTTATTTCAATCCTAAAGAATCCAGTGATGAAAAAGGTAGTGAGCAGCTTCACTTATTACCTACTTCAGGTGAAGTCATGACCATTCACTTCTACAACCTGAAGCTTTTGATGACATTTAATCACAGATTTATGAAGAGTTGACTTGTCTGCTTTGCAGAGTTGAAATACAAAGTCTGTCAAACACTAAAATGGCCTCTTTGATCCACAATGGTGGACTTCCTGTTGGCTTTAGGCCTTCAGACCAATCCAATCTTTTATACATCCTAATGATTTCTATGCATGTGACAAATTTTAAAGTTTTATGTTGAATTGAAAAAGCTTTCAAAATCCACAAAAGTCAGTCGTCATCAGAACAGATGTTTAGTTGTTTCCTTTTTCCTATCTGTTCCAGAAAGTGTCAGGTCATATTCATTCATAGTTGTTGTTCTTTCTCCAGTCTAAATGGGTGAAAATCCTCTCAGAGCCTGATGGACTCAGACTGAACTTTAACTGCTCTTAGAGACAAATGTTAATTTGTTAACTCTAAAATGTTAGAGACAAATAACAGCCTGATACATTCTAGGTCAACCAAACAATAGTGCTCATTCAGGTTTACACCAATGTTCTCAACATTCACAGTGTTTTGCTTTCTAAATGTATTTCTGACATTCTTGCTTTCATTCATCATTCCTGTTCAATAGTTCATTCACTTTAAACAGGCACTCAGAGTTTAAACACACTTGTTTTCAGAATAAATCTCTGGTATTTTCATCAATCCTCTTTCTTTTCTCACATCCAGAAATAAAGACTCACTTGATTCAAAGCTACCAGCTGCTTTCTTTGGCCCTCCTGCTCTCTAAAGACCAGGATTCTCTTCAGACTTCCCATCATCCTTTATGGTTTATATATCCTGATGGATTTAGACAACACGGCTCATTTCTACACCTTTCATTCAAATTTCACACTGACACACCAAAACACTACAATCTAATGGATCATTGATTTTTCAGTCACTGACAAACAAGCTTTCCCTCTCTAGAGGCGGCAGAAGCTTTCCTGTGGCGCCACCTAGTGGCCACAAATGAAACTTGACTTGTCACATTTATAAAGAGGGACCAACTTGTTGCTCACTCAAATATTCTCAGCTGTTTAGAAACTCGACAACCTTCAATGTCTTTCAGTCNATTGATGAGTTTACAGTCAGAGAAAGGTGCAGCAGCTGACCTTTGACCTGTGAGCAGCACTTTCAGACTGCTTTCAGAGTGACGGCAGCCTGCAGACTCAGAGGACTGACGGAGGACGGAGGAGAAGACCAGGATTTTCTCTTCTTCTACAGACCTGCTTCAGACAGAGTGAAGACGCTGAGTAAGTCCAACTCTGATTCCTTCCTGTCTCCAAGTAGAGACAGATTACGTCCCCTGATGAGACCTGAGTCAGAGCAGCTGAGGCTGCAGAACAATCTGTGAGTGATGGTTGATGAGGAGCTGCAGGTTGGTCCACCTCTACACTTCACATCACATCTGCTGCTGGTTTCTCCTCCAACACACCAACTCTGACTGGTCAGGACCTCTCTGTTGACCTCTGACCCTCTGAACACTCAGAGACTCAGACTGGAGTCCTGATCTCAGATCCTGATGCTGGACTGGACTCTGATCTGGACTCCAGTTGGATCATTAACTGGTTTTATGATGGATCAGAGTTCATGTTGGTCAGAGAGTAAAACTGAACCATCAGTCAGTGGCTGCAGAGGGATTTCCATGAAGGAGATAGAACAGAGAGCAGTGAGCGCCCCCTGCTGGTTCCTGTCAGTCTCCAGTGATCCTGTAGGATGGATTCCTGGAGGCTGGAGGATGAACTGCAGCTCCCTGCTACAGACCTACAGTGGAGCTGTTGATGAGCAGCTCAGTGTCTCTGTGGACCAACATTTATTCATCTGACTGTCAGAATCAGCTTTATTCTCCTGAAACAACAAGATGATTTTACTGCTGTCTGACTGCAGAAGAAGAGCCAATCAGAGGAGGAGCTGATCTGTTTACAGCTCAATGATGATCAGAGCTGATGAATGATGTGTTTCCTCTGCAGGTGAAGGTGTAAAGTGTGTGTGAGCTGACCTGAGTTCAGCAGCATGGATCAGAGTGAGGACAGAGAGGAGCGAGTCCCTCCCTCTAAAACCAGTCTGAGTGGAGGACATGAGAGCAAAGGTCAAAGGTCAGATCATCATCTCTAACTGTCCAGGACTCTTCTCCATGTCAGAAATCAGAGATTAAATCACTAAAACATCTTTATTCACAGGACAAGACCTGGACCTGGACCCAGCTGTGTGTCCCTTAAGAGCGACTGGTCTAAGGACCTTGTTGTTGATTTTAAATCCAGTGCTCCTCCCCCCTCAGAGAGGTGAGTGAGTCTAAATGTTGTAACTGAGTCAGGTTGAACTGTTTTGATTCCATCAGCTGTTTAATGTCAGCTCAGCTCTTCTTCACACACATTTCTATGTTCAGATGTGAAGCGGTGTGTGTTGGATGTTTTCCACTAACTCAGCAGTCAAAGTGACAGAATGGATGCTGGAGGAGGAGTTTCTGAGTGTCTGTAGTTCACCAGTTGGTCCAGCAGGGGTCACCTTTGAGCTCTGGGTCAAACCCAGTGTAGGTAGAACTTCCACTCAGGTGCAGGTGTTGCTGATGGAGGAGGACTACTAGTCTGTGGAGCGTGACGCCACATGGACCTTGACCTTGTGTTTGTCTCTGTGTGGACAGACAGAAGGTCAGCTGATTCTTCCTGATTCTCCACAGAGTGGACCAGCAGAGCTCAGAGGGTCCCAGTGGTCAGTCTGCCCAGCAGCATCAAACACAGCTGGACTCCATATTTCAGGTCTGTACATGGACAACAACTACTTTAACATCAGTCCTCTCCATGCTGCTCTCTGGAGACCAGTGGACTGTCAGTCTGTCCAACACTGATCTGATGTTTGGCTCCATGCTTTCAGGATGATTCACATAGGATTCTGTTCCAGGAGCTGGAGGACCACATCCTGACTTTTGTGAAGAACCAGCTGAAGAGGATCCAGAAGCTTCTGAGTCCAGATGACCCAGAATGCTCAGAGAGTCAGAGGGAGGATGAGGAGGTGTTGGAGGGTGAGGATGAAGAGCAGAGGAGGAGCAGAGAGGCGTTTGAGGAGATGACAGTTTCCTTCCTGAGGAGGATGAAGCAGGAGGAGCTGGCTGAGCGTCTGCAGAGCAGTAAGAGGATTTCTCTAAAGATTGAACCTGCTGGAGGAATGAAGCACAAACTGATGATCAAACATTCACTTCATCATGTTTTGTCTTCATTCAGGACGTGCTGCTGCAGTTGGTCAACATCAACTTAAAGGTGTTCTGAAGGAGAAGTTCCAGTGTGTGTTTGAGGGGATCGCTACAGCAGGAAGTCCAACCCTCCTGAAGCAGATCTACACAGAGCTCTACATCACAGAGGGAGGGACTGGAGAGGTCAATGATCAACATGAGGTCAGACAGATTGAAACAGCCTCCAGGAAACCACACAGACCAGAAACCACCATCAGACAAGAAGACATCTTTAAAGTCCCACCTGGAAGACATGGACCAATCAGAACAGTGATGACAAAGGGCGTGGCCGGCATCGGGAAAACGGTCTTAACTCAGAAGTTCACTCTGGACTGGGCTGAAGACAAAGCCAACCACAACATCCACTTCCTGTTTCCATTCACCTTCAGAGAGCTGAATGTGCTGAAGGAGAAAAAGTTCAGCTTGGTGGAACTCGTTCATCACTTCTTCACTGAAACCAGAAGAATCCACAGCTTTGAAGACTTCCAGGTGGTCTTCATCTTTGATGGTCTGGATGAGTGTCGACTTCCTCTGGACTTCCACAACCAGGAGGTCCTGACTGATGTTACAGAGTCCACCTCAGTGGATGTTCTGCTGACAAACCTCATCAGGGGGAACCTGCTTCCCTCTGCTGGCCTCTGGATCACCACACGACCTGCAGCAGCCAATCAGATCCCTCCTCAGTGTGTTGGCATGGTGACAGAGGTCAGAGGGTTCACTGANAAATCAAAGTGTTTCTGGATTAAACCATGTTGGATGACTACATAAGTGAATAATTTGTGCGAATAAACAAACATTTTATTCTACAGAATCATTTTGTAAAACAAACTTTAAGTACTTTTACTACAGTTTACACAGCGTAGTCATTACGTCTGCACCAAGACATTTTATTTCATGTTAAAACATGTTTGAGTTCTAGAGAGGGTTCATCACTGACAGCAGCTCCTAGATCAGTGAATCAATGGTTGAATCACCAGTTCTGCAGGTCATCAAGCTCTGCTCTTTAATCAGCCACTGATTGAAATCAGGTGTGTTGAAGCAGAGAAACCTCTAAAACATGCTGGATACCAGGCCTCCAGGACCAGGATTGGACACCTCTGTTCTAGATGATGACATGAACGATCCGTCTAACAGATGTTTGAGAATCAGGAGGAGCCGAGGACGGCTTTAGCTCAAAGACACCAAATGGAGATCCAAAGGATTTATCTTCACGGCTAGAGGAGCTCCAGGGTCAGACATCTCATTTTATCCAAAGGAATCTTCTATGGAGGCTAATTGGTCTAACATCTCTAATGTGGCTGTAAGTGATTAGGAACATCATTTAGATCCAACAGCCTGGTGACAGTTTCCTGCAAACAAAAAGTTCTGTTTCCATCCTGTCAGAAAATGATGATTCCTGTATTTTTGACTGGTGGGAAACGTTCTAAAACAGTGATGACAGCAGGTCCAATCACAGACAGCAGCATTCAAAACACAAACTGGAGGGAAACCACATTTTACAGAATCCAGTTCAGAACCAAAAAGTCCATGTCAGGTTTCTTTTCTAGCACTTTTTAAAAATCATCCTGCTGCCTCAGTGTTAAAGTCTGAGTGATGCTGAATGTTTGTGTCTCCAGTCTAAATGTAGAAGAGGTCTCTGTGGTCCAGACTGTGTGAAGCCGTTAAAGTCAGTCTGTGTCAAAGAAAAGCCCCACAATGCTTCAGGGTGTCAAGTCTCCAGGTAAAGCTCAGTCAAACAGGATGTTGGTGTCATGTCCGCGGTGCTGGCTTCTGATCTGATGGGTTTTCTAGTGATGGCGAGAAGAAGTCTCATGATGAACTGAAGCTTCCATCCATCTGGTCGACTCATGATTCAAGGCACCGTGATGATTCATTTACTCCACTGCGCCATCAAGTGGACGATTCAAGTAAAACTGTAAACCTTTAAACTGAAACCATAATTGATGCCTGTGATGTCAATACTGTATATAAAATCTGAATATTGTGTAAAAGTGTCCTTTAATCCACTGTGTGGTCCAGTAGAGAAGGACAGAGGGTTCTGGTGTGATTGTGTAACTGTGATCATGCTGACCCTAACCCTGGGCTTAAGACGGTTTCTCTCTTTGAAATCATTCCACCTGCTTCAGAGAAAACCTTTTCACAGGACACAGATGAAGCAGGGGTAGCCAGAAAAACCACAGCAAGTTTTTACAAGTTCAGATAAACAAATCTGTGTCCAACCCAGGGCTCCAGGGGATTCTCCAGTCTTCTGATATTAGGGTGGTGAAGGTATTTTTGGACCTCCACTGTTGCACCAGCAGTGAGATTTGGGGTCTTTGTCTCCAGGACCGTGGTGTCCAAACGATGCCACAGTTTACAACCTAAAACAAACAGAATGTAAGCGACTAAACACAATAAATAATCCTAATGTCCCTTGAGTCACAGGCTGAGAAGCTTCAGACGATGAAGCTGCCGCTGATGTGGACGAGTGACGTAAAACCGCAGCACATTCAAAAACGAGTGTCTTCCCAGCATCCAATGCTTTACTGGGGCTGAAGAAGCCTGTTGTTTTAACCTGGGATCCAGCAGTGACATTATGCTCATGGACTGCAAAGTGTCCAGCTTCTCCTTCCACTGTCTCTTCAGCCTCTCAGCCGCAGCTGAGCTGTCTGGAGTTCAGACAACTCCCATTTCCTCCTGGNNTTTTTTTTTTTAACCCCGTGTCCTGTCCGGCTGTGGAGCAAACAGAATAATGTCTGAGTGCCAAAAACAAGCCCAACAGTGTTGCTGTTTCAGGTGAGAGGTTACAGCCACTGCTATAAAACTCCTCCTGATTTTTGTTTAAATATAACCCCCAAAATCTTTATTAGAATGTTTTTATGGTTGATTGGACACGGAGCCTGAAAGTGAAGGGAAGGGTACAGAAAGAGGGATGGGGGAGAAAGTAAACAGAAAAAGAAGAGAACAAGAGACGTGAAGAGTCCACTTCTAGACCTGTAAATAAAGCACAAACAAACAAGCAAACAAAACAGGGAGAAAAGATACAACAGCAACAAACAGCATATGAATATACAACAGTTGTGATATTCTTCAAATGTATACGTATACACCAGTTCAAGAGAGTTCAGTGTCAACCACAGCCCCAGTCAATGTGTCTGAAAACACCTGAGTCCGTCTTTATGTGAACACCTTGTGATCACCTGTGTGTATATATGCGCGCTTGTTTATGTAAGGTTTCTCTATTGAAACATTCAATAATAAGTTCGAGGAGCCACAGACCCGCCCCCAAGGCCCACGGAGGACGTGGAGGAGATCCAGGCCCCAGACGTCCAGAGGCCACCCAGGGCACGGACACCCCAGGGAGATCGCCATCAGGGCAGTCACTAAACTCTCCCCCAGAGGGCGCAGAGGCTCACCCCACGTGGGCCCCCCGGCAGTCACCACGCTAGAGCCCCTGGGGGGTCGTGGCTAGGAGCTCACAGGCACCGCCTGCAGCCGGCCATCCAGGGTAGATCTAGCCGGAACCAGAGACCCGAGACCCAGGAGCGAACCGGCTCCAGCAGAGGCCCGACCACCCCCGAGGGCCCAGATCCCACCAGGCAGCCACAGGAAGAAGAGCAGGCAGACGCCCCCAGACCCAGACCCCGAGACACCCCAGCACGCCACTGGAGAAAGGCACCACGAATGCCGAGGCGCAGCCAGGGAGGATAGTCTCTGCCGAGGAGGGCCTAGCATGTCACAGAGAGAGGGGGAGGGGGGACGAAACCTGACAGAAAAACAGTCACACACAGACACAATCACTCTCCCTCCCTCATGCGTGCACACACACATTCCTGCAAACATACCAAGACACACAATAGACGCTGTACACCCACTCTCGCTCCCCATGCACTCTCTATGTTCCAGGACCAGGGACCAGCGCCCTAAGGGTGAAGCCGGCCCTGAGATCCAGATGATGGTCCCTCCCTTACTGAAGTGGGGATAAGCAGACCACCGCGCACCCCGCCGCAGCCGAGCAGCCCCCCACCGCAGACCCCGACCAGACGGCCCGCTCCACTCCAGGCCCCAGGCAGCAAGCAGAGAACAGGGATGTGTGAAGACCCCAAGTCTCCCCCCACCTGCTCCAATGTGGTGTTGATGCGTGTTGTAGTAAGATGCTTTTAAAAAAGAGTGGGGGGCGGCCCGCCATCCCCCGCCCTGGATCCTAAGTGTCTAAATGCGTGGAGGTGGGTAATGACACCGGAGGAGAGGTTAGTCTAGTTTATCAGACAGGATGATCTAGACTGAACTAACAGAGGTCTAGATAAGAGTTTAGTCTAGTTTATCAGNTGAAGGAGAAAGAACTGAGTGGAGCTCCAGTTTCTTCTTCACACAATCAGAAGCTTTAAACTGTGAAGATCTGAACTTTGTTTCAGCTTTTTCTCTCATCATGTCTTTATTTAGGATGTGATGGATCTGATTTCCTCTCCTGTCCTTCTGTGGATCTGATCTGGAGTCTTTACTGAAGCGTTTGTCAGGATGTGGTCTCTCCAGGATCCTAGAGCCTGGACTGACCTCTGACCCTGAGACTGAAACCTTCAGGATTTCATCCTGTGACTCAAAGGGTTTCTGGAGCTGGAATCATGTTTTTCTCTTCACCTCCTTCAATCTCAAGGTGCCACCTTTGAGCGCTGTGTGTGTTCTGATTGGCTCTGCTGTGTGACATCATCTGAATGATGGTGGATCTTTTTCTAGCTGTAGCAGCCCAGCCTGACCCCACTGGGACCTGTCTGTGAAATCCAGAATCCTAAAAGGCTCTAGAGCCCAGATTCTGCTGAGTCATCAGCTGGAGGTGAAGTGGACTAAAAGGAAGCTGCTGCAGGTTAATCATTGATGAGTTTACAGTCAGAGAAAGGTGCAGCAGCTGACCTTTGACCTGTGAGCAGCACTTTCAGACTGCTTTCAGAGTGACGGCAGCCTGCAGACTCAGAGGACTGACGGAGGACGGAGGAGAAGACCAGGATTTTCTCTTCTTCTACAGACCTGCTTCAGACAGAGTGAAGACGCTGAGTAAGTCCAACTCTGATTCCTTCCTGTCTCCAAGTAGAGACAGATTACGTCTCCTGATGAGACCTGAGTCAGAGCAGCTGAGGCTGCAGAACAATCTGTGAGTGATGGTTGATGAGGAGCTGCAGGTTGGTCCACCTCTACACTTCACATCACATCTGCTGCTGGTTTCTCCTCCAACACACCAACTCTGACTGGTCAGGACCTCTCTGTTGACCTCTGACCCTCTGAACACTCAGAGACTCAGACTGGAGTCCTGATCTCAGATCCTGATGCTGGACTGGACTCTGATCTGGACTCCAGTTGGATCATTAACTGGTTTTATGATGGATCAGAGTTCATGTTGGTCAGAGAGTAAAACTGAACCATCAGTCAGTGGCTGCAGAGGGATTTCCATGAAGGAGATAGAACAGAGAGCAGTGAGCGCCCCCTGCTGGTTCCTGTCAGTCTCCAGTGATCCTGTAGGATGGATTTCTGGAGGCTGGAGGATGAACTGCAGCTCCCTGCTACAGACCTACAGTGGAGCTGTTGATGAGCAGCTCAGTGTCTCTGTGGACCAACATTTATTCATCTGACTGTCAGAATCAGCTTTATTCTCCTGAAACAACAAGATGATTTTACTGCTGTCTGACTGCAGAAGAAGAGCCAATCAGAGGAGGAGCTGATCTGTTTACAGCTCAATGATGAGCAGAGATGATGAATGATGTGTTTCCTCTGCAGGTGAAGGTGTAAAGTGTGTGTGAGCTGACCTGAGTTCAGCAGCATGGATCAGAGTGAGGACAGAGAGGAGCGAGTCCCTCCCTCTGAAACCAGTCTGAGTGGAGGACATGAGAGCAAAGGTCAAAGGTCAGATCATCATCTCTAACTGTCCAGGACTCTTCTCCATGTCAGAAACAGATAATAAATCACTAAAACATCTTTATTCACAGGACAAGACCTGGACCTGGACCTGGACTCAAACACAAACATAAATCAGAGGCCAGTGGGAGCCATGTGTCATCCATGAGATTACTTGTTGAGTCTGATTTCAAATTAAAAAAACAGAAGGGATCCATGTCAAAGTAAGGCTCAAAAATTGAAATATCAAATTGTGTTTAGAAAACAAACAAAAATACAAAACCAAAAACAATATTTTTTAATTTTTCTATATATGCAGGATCCACCAGAAACAGAAAACTGGACCTGAACCCAGCTGTGTGTCCTTTAAGAGCGACAGGTCAAAGGGTTTTGTTCTTGATTTTAAATCCTGTGATCCTCCCCCCTCAGAGAGGTGAGTGAATCTAAATGTTGTAACTGAGTCAGGTTGAACTGTTTTGATTCCATCAGCTGTTTAATGTCAGCTCAGCTCTTCTTCACACACATTTCTATGTTCAGATGTGAAGCGGTGTGTGTTGGATGTTTTCCACTAACTCAGCAGTCAAAGTGACAGAATGGATGCTGGAGGAGGAGTTTCTGAGTGTCTGTAGTTCACCAGTTGGTCCAGCAGGGGTCACCTTTGAGCTCTGGGTCAAACCCAGTGTAGGTAGAACTTCCACTCAGGTGCAGGTGTTGCTGATGGAGGAGGACTACTAGTCTGTGGAGCGTGACGCCACATGGACCTTGACCTTGTGTTTGTCTCTGTGTGGACAGACAGAAGGTCAGCTGATTCTTCCTGATTCTCCACAGAGTGGACCAGCAGAGCTCAGAGGGTCCCAGTGGTCAGTCTGCCCAGCAGCATCAAACACAGCTGGACTCCATATTTCAGGTCTGTACATGGACAACAACTACTTTAACATCAGTCCTCTCCATGCTGCTCTCTGGAGACCAGTGGACTGTCAGTCTGTCCAACACTGATCTGATGTTTGGCTCCATGCTTTCAGGATGATTCACATAGGATTCTGTTCCAGGAGCTGGAGGACCACATCCTGACTTTTGTGAAGAACCAGCTGAAGAGGATCCAGAAGCTTCTGAGTCCAGATGACCCAGAATGCTCAGAGAGTCAGAGGGAGGATGAGGAGGTGTTGGAGGGTGAGGATGAAGAGCAGAGGAGGAGCAGAGAGGCGTTTGAGGAGATGACAGTTTCCTTCCTGAGGAGGATGAAGCAGGAGGAGCTGGCTGAGCGTCTGCAGAGCAGTAAGAGGATTTCTCTAAAGATTGAACCTGCTGGAGGAATGAAGCACAAACTGATGATCAAACATTCACTTCATCATGTTTTGTCTTCATTCAGGACGTGCTGCTGCAGTTGGTCAACATCAACTTAAAGGTGTTCTGAAGGAGAAGTTCCAGTGTGTGTTTGAGGGGATCGCTAAAGCAGGAAGTCCAACCCTCCTGAAGCAGATCTACACAGAGCTCTACATCACAGAGGGAGGGACTGGAGAGGTCAATGATCAACATGAGGTCAGACAGATTGAAACAGCCTCCAGGAAACCACACAGACCAGAAACCACCATCAGACAAGAAGACATCTTTAAAGTCCCACCTGGAAGACATGGACCAATCAGAACAGNTGGTCAGGTTTCTGTTCTGCTTTTGTTCTAAAGGGACTGAATCAGGTTTCAGAAACACCGTAAACTGGATTCAGTGGTTCAGAGCTGCAGAGGAACAAAGTCCAGTCAGAAGAACCAGTTCTGACTCAGCTGGACCAGAAACACTACAAAGTCTGAACAGGAGGAAAGGACTGAACCATTACTGGACCTGACTGGATTCTACTGGGATCAACAAGGTCCACCATCAGAACCAGAAGAACCAGTCTGACCTGGTGAGGAACCATCAAGCTGCAGCTTCACCAGTAGATCTGACCTCATTTCTAGTGGAACCAACCTGCTGAGGAGCAGAACATTCATTAAAACCTCTGACTTTAAATATGAAGTCTGAAATAGAACAATGTACCTGGTTGATCTGAGAACAACAAGTCATTACTGAGACATGATCGACCCTTAACTTCAACATCAACTAATCCTGTCAAGTCTCTGAGATGAACAGAACTCCTCTATGCCTCCATCTAGTGGACAGATAGTAGAAGTACAGCAGCTGATGCAGCTTCCTCTGCTGTCTGACTGCATTCAGCTGAGACAAAGAGCCAATCAGAGGAGGAGGATCAGCTGATCTGTTTACAGAATCAATCATGTCAGTGATGATCAGAGCTGATGAATGATCTGTGTTTCCTCTGCAGGTGAAGGTGTAAAGTGATCTGATGTGATTCAGCAGCATGGATCAGAGTGAGGACAGAGAGTCCCTCCCTCTAGAACCAGTCTGAGTGGAGGACAGGAGAGCAAAGGTCAAAGGTCAGATCATCATCTCTAACTGTCCAGGACTCTTCTCCATGTCAGAGATCAGAGTCACATCACCTAAACATCTTTATTCGCAGGACAAGACCTGGACCTGGACCTGGACTTGGACCCAGCTTTGTGTCCTTAAAGACCAACCAGTCAATGTCTCAGCAGAATGACTTCAGCAAACGTGTCTCCTGGGACCAACAGTAGGTGTTTGTCAGTGTCCAGTGGAGGCTGATACCATTAAAGAGATGTTGGCAGGTTTAGTAGTTTTTGGTAACAGCCCTGTCTTTTGTCTTGGCTTCTTCCATTTTTCTGGGTCCGGGTCATGGGGGCAGCATCCTAAGTAGTGACTTACAGAACATATTCTCCCTGGCCACTTCCACCAGCTCCAGATTGGAGATAAACTTTCTCAATGTGTCCTGAGTTGACCCGGGGGCCTTGTCCTGGCAGGACATGCCTGAAACACGTCCCCAGGCAGGAGTCCAGGAGGCGTCCTGACCACATTCCTGAACCACCTTGTGACCTGTTTAAAGTCTGAATGGTGTCCCCTTCATTATGGGACAGAGTCTGTTGGACTTTCCAGTTGAAATGGATCCAGTTAAAGTTGATCAGCTGTTCTGTTCCACATTAACAGCAGGTGTCTCCTTGTAAAGTTCTTCATCTGGACAATCAACAGTTCTCAGCAGCAATCAGCTCTTGTCCTATAAGAATTATTGTTTTTTTCTTTTAATTTTTTCACACGTCATGGTTCAACCAGCTGTTCCTGTTAATGCCTGAAGCATCAGCTGATCCATGTGTCTGATGTAGAAGAAATGTCAGATGATCCATAAAGTGACCTTTAGATGTGAGCGCGCTCAGAGGCTGGACATTAAAGCCTGAGTTAACAATGAGCTCTAGAAGCTCCTTGGTTCTCTCTGAGTGGAGGTTCAGGATTTTAGAGCAGCTGAAACAAAGAAAGGCTGCTGAGTTCAACTGGTTGAGTCGTTTCAGAGAACCTCCATAAACCCACCTGAGTGGACATGAGCCCACCTTCTCCTCTCTGTCTCTAACAAACACAGAGGAGGCTGCAGGTCAATGATCTGATCACTGAACTCCACAGTCATCCACTGGAATCAAGTGTCTCTGTGTGGACAGACAGAAGGTCAGCTGATTCTTCCTGATTCTCCACAGAGTGGACCAGCAGAGCTCAGAGGGTCCCAGTGGTCAGTCTGCCCAGCAGCATCAAACACAGCTGGACTCCATATTTCAGGTCTGTACATGGACAACAACTACTTTAACATCAGTCCTCTCCATGCTGCTCTCTGGAGACCAGTGGACTGTCAGTCTGTCCAACACTGATCTGATGTTTGGCTCCNCGTATACACCAGTTCAAGAGAGTTCAGTGTCAACCACAGCCCCAGTCAATGTGTCTGAAAACACCTGAGTCCGTCTTTATGTGAACACCTTGTGATCACCTGTGTGTATATATGCGCGCTTGTTTATGTAAGGTTTCTCTATTGAAACATTCAATAATAAGTTCGAGGAGCCACAGACCCGCCCCCAAGGCCCACGGAGGACGTGGAGGAGATCCAGGCCCCAGACGTCCAGAGGCCACCCAGGGCACGGACACCCCAGGGAGATCGCCATCAGGGCAGTCACTAAACTCTCCCCCAGAGGGCGCAGAGGCTCACCCCACGTGGGCCCCCCGGCAGTCACCACGCTAGAGCCCCTGGGGGGTCGTGGCTAGGAGCTCACAGGCACCGCCTGCAGCCGGCCATCCAGGGTAGATCTAGCCGGAACCAGAGACCCGAGACCCAGGAGCGAACCGGCTCCAGCAGAGGCCCGACCACCCCCGAGGGCCCAGATCCCACCAGGCAGCCACAGGAAGAAGAGCAGGCAGACGCCCCCAGACCCAGACCCCGAGACACCCCAGCACGCCACTGGAGAAAGGCACCACGAATGCCGAGGCGCAGCCAGGGAGGATAGTCTCTGCCGAGGAGGGCCTAGCATGTCACAGAGAGAGGGGGAGGGGGGACGAAACCTGACAGAAAAACAGTCACACACAGACACAATCACTCTCCCTCCCTCATGCGTGCACACACACATTCCTGCAAACATACCAAGACACACAATAGACGCTGTACACCCACTCTCGCTCCCCATGCACTCTCTATGTTCCAGGACCAGGGACCAGCGCCCTAAGGGTGAAGCCGGCCCTGAGATCCAGATGATGGTCCCTCCCTTACTGAAGTGGGGATAAGCAGACCACCGCGCACCCCGCCGCAGCCGAGCAGCCCCCCACCGCAGACCCCGACCAGACGGCCCGCTCCACTCCAGGCCCCAGGCAGCAAGCAGAGAACAGGGATGTGTGAAGACCCCAAGTCTCCCCCCACCTGCTCCAATGTGGTGTTGATGCGTGTTGTAGTAAGATGCTTTTAAAAAAGAGTGGGGGGCGGCCCGCCATCCCCCGCCCTGGATCCTAAGTGTCTAAATGCGTGGAGGTGGGTAATGACACCGGAGGAGAGGTTAGTCTAGTTTATCAGACAGGATGATCTAGACTGAACTAACAGAGGTCTAGATAAGAGTTTAGTCTAGTTTATCAGACAGGATGATCTAGACTGAACTAACAGAGGTCTAGATAAGAGTTTAGTCTAGTTTATCAGCCAGGATGATCTAGACTGAACTAACAGAGGTCTAGAGGAGAGTCTAGTCTAGTTTATCAGCCAGGATGATCTAGACTGAACTAACAGAGGTCTAGATAAGAGTTTAGTTTATCAGACAGGATGATCTAGACTGAACTAACAGAGGTCTAGATGAGAGTTTAGTTTATCAGACAGGATGATCTAGACTGAACTAACAGAGGTCTAGAGGAGAGTTTAGTCTAGTTTATCAGACACGATGATCTAGACTGAACTAACAGAGATCTAGAGGAGAGTTTAGTCTAGTCTATCAGACAGGATGATCTAGACTGAACTAACAGAGGTCTAGAGGAGAGTTTAGTCTAGTCTATCAGACAGGATGATCTAGACTGAACTAACAGAGGTCTAGAGGAGAGTTTAGTCTAGTCTATCAGACAGGATGATCTAGACTGAACTAACAGAGGTCTAGAGGAGAGTTTAGTCTAGTCTATCAGACAGGATGATCTAGACTGAACTAACAGAGTTCAAGAGGAGAGTTTAGTCTAGTCTATCAGACAGGATGATCTAGACTGAACTAACAGAGGTCTAGAGGAGAGTTTAGTCTAGTNAGCAGGAAGTCCAACCCTCCTGAAGCAGATCTACACAGAGCTCTACATCACAGAGGGAGGGACTGGAGAGGTCAATGATCAACATGAGGTCAGACAGATTGAAACAGCCTCCAGGAAACCACACAGACCAGAAACCACCATCAGACAAGAAGACATCTTTAAAGTCCCACCTGGAAGACATGGACCAATCAGAACAGTGATGACAAAGGGCGTGGCCGGCATCGGGAAAACGGTCTTAACTCAGAAGTTCACTCTGGACTGGGCTGAAGACAAAGCCAACCACAACATCCACTTCCTGTTTCCATTCACCTTCAGAGAGCTGAATGTGCTGAAGGAGGAAAAGTTCAGCTTGGTGGAACTCGTTCATCACTTCTTCACTGAAACCAGAAGAATCCACAGCTTTGAAGACTTCCAGGTGGTCTTCATCTTTGATGGTCTGGATGAGTGTCGACTTCCTCTGGACTTCCACAACCAGGAGGTCCTGACTGATGTTACAGAGTCCACCTCAGTGGATGTTCTGCTGACAAACCTCATCAGGGGGAACCTGCTTCCCTCTGCTGGCCTCTGGATCACCACACGACCTGCAGCAGCCAATCAGATCCCTCCTCAGTGTGTTAGCATGGTGACAGAGGTCAGAGGGTTCACTGACCCACAGAAGGAGGAGTACTTCAGGAAGAGGTTCAGAGATGAGGAGCAGGCCAGCAGGATCATCTCCCACATCAAGACATCACGAAGCGTCCACATCATGTGTCACATCCCAGTCTTCTGCTGGATCACTGCTACAGTTCTGGAGGACGTGTTGAAGACCAGAGAGGGAGGAGAGCTGCCCAAGACCCTGACTGAGATGTACATCCACTTCCTGGTGGTTCAGACCAAAGTCAAGAAGGTCAAGTATGATGGAGGAGCTGAGACAGATCCAGACTGGAGTCCAGAGAGCAGGAAGATGATTAAGTCTCTGGGAAAACTGGCTTTTGATCAGCTGGAGAAAGGAAACCTGATCTTCTATGAATCAGACCTGACAGAGTGTGGCATCCATATCAGAGCAGCCTCAGTTTACTCAGGAGTGTTCACACAGATCTTCAGAGAGGAGAGAGGACTGTACCAGGACAAGGTCTTCTGCTTCGTCCATCTGAGTGTTCAGGAGTTACTGGCTGCTCTTCATGCCCATCGGACCTTCAACAACTCTGGACTCAACCTGATGGAGGAACATTCAAAAGACTCCAAGAGATTTCTAATGATTAAGAAACCAGAACGTAAACCTTTCCATCACTCTGCTGTTGACAAGGCCTTAGAGAGTCCAAATGGACACCTGGACTTGTTCCTCCTGGGTCTTTCACTGCAGACCAATCAGACTCTCCTACAAGGTCTGCTGACTCAGACAGGAAGTAGCTCACAGACCAATCAGGAAACAGTCCAGTACATCAAGAAGCAGATCAGTGAGAACCAGTCTCCAGAGAGAAGCATCAACCTGTTCCACTGTCTGAATGAACTGAATGATGCTTCTCTAGTGGAGGAGATCCAACAGGCTCTGAGGTCAGGAAGTCTCTCCACAGATAAACTGTCTCCTGCTCAGTGGTCAGCTCTGGCCTTCATCTTACTGTCATCAGAAAAAGATCTGGATGTGTTTGACCTGAAGAAATACTCTGCTTCAGAGGAGGCTCTTCTGAGGCTGCTGCCAGTGGTCAAAGCCTCCAACAAAGCTCTGTGAGTCCATGAAGGCTTTAGACTGGAGCTTCAAGTCCTTGAAAATCATTGATTTTCCATGTGTTTTTTTCAAGGTTGTGAAAATTCTCTAAAATGTAACCGAAATACTTTATCAAACGTTGCTATGACAACCTGCCAATAGGAACACATTTAGTGTTTCAGACACTTCAAAATCTGCAGGTCCATTTAGTCTGACTGAAGTCCAGCAGAACGATGGTGGTGAGAAGCTCCGCCCCCTCCTCCACCTGTTGCTGTGAGCTGTCAGGATGAGGACCTAAAGGAGAACACCCCAGTCTTTACTTTTGTGGGAATCAAATCTATGACCTTCCTGCTGTGAGACAACTGAGCTACCAATTGCAACCACCACACACTGGTCATTTAGAAAACCAGAATGTAAACAGCTGAATGTCAGCCAGTCCTCAGGATTAAATGAATGTTTTGATCATGTCTAAAGTTCCTGCTCATGGTTTTGTTGTTGTTTTATGGTGACCATCTGAGCTACAACAGTCTGGTTCACTAGTTTGGATTCAACTCAGCAAAGGTCCAATTCAGTTCAGTTGATTTCTATCTGAGCAGTTTACAACTAAAGTCACCTGAAAGCATCAGACAAGAAACAACAAATCCACGATATCAGGTCCAGATTTCAGCTGATTGTTTGAACCAGCAGGTTGGGTTGACTCTTGACTTCAAAGCATTCTGAGCAGCACAGTAGGAGGGCGACAGTAGAAAGGAAAAGTCCCTTTGAACAGGAAGAAACATCCAGCTAATCCAGGCTCAGAGTGGGCGGAGCCTCCTGCCTCAGCTGACTGGGCTCAGAGACATTTGTCCTCAAAGTCTTTCAGTTTGCAGCAGTTACTGGTTGTCAAAGAGAACAACATTTATTGTTGCTCTATTCAGCTGCTGGAGCTCAGTTCAAGTTCATCCAATCAGAATCAGCCTTATTAAGGTCAGAGGTTACATGACTTGAAGCTCTCATCTGAATGTGTTGGTGAACAACACCAGTAATCAGAGACACCGAGAACCAACTGGCTCCATTTAGAGCAGCTTGTATCCTGTTAAAGCAGCTTTCAGACCTAAAGTGATCTGAACCAGGATCAGTTCTTGGTGCTGTTGGCTGTAAATCTGGTCAATGTGTTGCTTTAGACTTCTAGCATGGTGCTCCATCATGTCAGTGTTTGTTACTAATGGACTAGACCAGTGGTTCTCAAACTTTTTTTTACCTGAGTACCACCTAAAACCTATGTAGGATCTTCAAGTACCACCATGATGTTGGACCTTTAAATAATGCACAATTTGAGTGTTTTTATACTGGAATCAGAGGTCTTGCTAGACATTTTGTAATCTGTCATTTTGACTGACAGGGTACAAAAAATACGGTCATCATCCATTTTTATCTGTCACTTATTAAAAAAAAATATGAGAATGACATTTTCAACATTATTTACTTTTCATTTTAACAATATTGTAATGGTCTCTCACACAAAAAGTCAGTTTTTCCAAATCTCTGTTTTATTTACTAACAGGAAGATTGTCGGCTGTCGCCGCGTTACAAAACACTCTCTTGACACTCTTGCTCCTCCAGCTGTCACGCACCCCCACGCTGCCTCGTTACCACAGCAATCAGCTGTTTTCAAACAAATCAGAAAACTCAACATGAACGCCACAAAACATCACAGGTGGATCAGGGCAGCGTCTGCAGGGATGCGACGCTGAACTGGTCTGTCGTGGTAAAGATCCAAAAAGCATGGGTCTATTCACCGGTCAATCTACCTCCCAATCCTCACCTGGTTATGAACTATGGGTAATAACTGAAATAACTAGATCGTGGATACAAGCGGCCGAAATGAGTTTCCTCCGCAGGGCGGCCGGGATTATTAGAGATAGGATGAGGAGATCGGACATTCGGGAGAGACTCGGAGAACCACTCATCCAGAACCAGTTGAGGCGGTTCGGACAAGTCAGCTGTTGGCTGGTGGAGGAGGAAGCTGTGGAGTGGGGGGTCTGGGCTCCTCTGCCCGCTACCTGAACCTGGATAAGTGGCCTTAAGATTTGTCCGTCAAAATAAAAAAAAACTGTAAATGACGGAAAATATTCCTTTAACGCGACCCCTGCTTGGCAACAAATGATTTTAGCTTAACCATTAAGCTAATCTGTGGTGCACAAACTGTTAGCCCATCCGGCGTTCAGACAACAGAAGTACGTCATGACATAACACATCATAAATAAATATATCTTAATAAAAATACTTTAATAATGGTGAAAATATACCTAAATTAGACCAACTCCCGTTACAAACGCTTAATTTTAAAAAATCCACTCTTTTAATCACTAATATTTCATTAAAAACAAAGGGGGTCGGGTCCTCCGCGTACCACCAGGGGGCGCTTGCGTACCACCAGTGGTACGCGTACCACAGTTTGAGAATGACTGGACTAGACAATGGAACAGATTCGTGATCTGAAGTCTCTATTCAATGCAGGAGTCATTTCATTTCATTTCATGTCATTTGTCTTTTTTCTTCTGTCTCATTGTGATTTCAGGCTGAGAGCCTGTAACCTCTCAGAGAGAAGCTGTGAAGTACTGTCTTCAGTTCTCAGCTCCCAGTCCTCCTGTCTCAAAGAACTGGACCTGAGTAACAACAACCTGCAGAATTCAGGAGTCAAGCTTCTTTCTGCTGGCCTCAGCAGTCCACACTGTCAACTGGAAACTCTCAGGTCAGGATTTAGATGAGATGTTATTGATGACTAACAGCAAACCTGCATCAGGTTTTTGTCTGATTGTCAGAGAATACAATCAGGTTGGTGTTCCAACCATCAACAAGTCATTTGATCTTTTAGACCTTGTTCACTAGAGACCATCACCTTGAACACAGAGTTCCATCAGTTCAACCTGTTAGAACTTGTAAAGTCTTGGTTCCAGCTTCTGTTTTGTCTTCAATGTGTTATAAAAAGCAGAAAGTTTGAACTCTAATCAAAACACGTTTCATTTGATGATCTCCATTTACTTTGGCTTGGTTTTTCCACTCAATAAACATCAAACATTCATGTGGTTTCATTCTGTTTCATTCTAATTGTCAGTCATTTGATTGACTAACAGCATCAATTCAATCTATTGTAACCTAATGAATGTTTGAAGTGTCCAAACTGTGATGGACTGATGAGCTGTCCAGAGTCCAGAGCAGTTCTCTCAGAGGATCTGTTCTGTATCTTGTTGTGTATTTTTCTGCAGGTTGTCAGGCTGTCTGATCTCAAAGGAAGGCTTTTCTTCTCTGGCCTCCGCTTTGAGCTCCAACCCCTCCCATCTGAGAGAGCTGGACCTGAGCTACAATCATCCAGGAGACTCAGGAGTCAAGCTTCTGTTAGCTGCACTGAAGGATCCACACTCGAGACTGGAGACTCTCAGGTATGGAGAGACCTGCTGCAGACACACAACATCAGATAGAGGAAGAACTGGATGCTCTCTCTGCTCTAAACTCTGAGTTTTTGGATAGAAAGATGTTGCTTTGATTTCAAGTAGGTGGGCAGGAGTCTGAGCTGTTTAATCAAATTCAGACAATCATTTAGCATCTGTTGGTTTGTTGCCATGGTGATCCATAATATAGCATATGTCATTTAGCCCCAGCATGGAGCCAGAACTAATAAGTGTCATCCAGAGGTGCTCTCCAGTAGGGCTCGGCGGTATACCGGTTCATACCGGATACCGGTGTTCTTTTTGGTTATGATATGAATTTTTCATATACCGCTATACCGGTGAATAGCCCACACAGTGTCCCGGATGTTGGCAGTGGGGCCACATTTCACCACTAAACACAACACCCCAGCATGAGTGAAAAATTTGAACCAAATATGGCGAATAACGGGAGCTGTCATGGCGACTTACAAATTATGAACCCAGAGGAAATTATTCCAAAAAGAGGAGGCACGCGCATGTCTGTTGTTTCTGGGTTTTTCAGGTATAAAAAGTCGAACGTGACTTAGTCGCTAGCTGGCGAAGCTAGCCGGCGGGGCTAACGAGCAGCTTGCTTCACCACCACCTTAGCCAAAAACATGTCTTGGAATAATAATTATCAGGAATGTCTCAAGCTTAGATCTGTACCCTTCACCTCCGCAGCTAAAACGGCTAGTAGGAGTCAGTTAGATGTCCATTAAAGATGTGTTCGCTAACGGGACCGCTTATGAAAAGAAGCCAGTGGTGGGTCGAGATACTAACGCATAAACATTCCACAGTAGGTTATTTTTTTCTTAATTACTTCTCTCTTTTGACAAACATACTTTGAAGGGGTTATGTCTTCGCATTGTAAATGTCTTCTTCGCATTTGTACAGCGCTTTTCGAAGTCGGTGGACTACAAAGCGCTTTACATCAGTCAGTCATTCACATGCTGATGGAGCTACAGAGGCAAGTCGCCCAGACACAGAGAGGCACCACCAGCCCTCTGACCACCACCACCAGCAGGAAATGAGGGTAACGTGTCTTGCCCAAGGACACATTGACAAAGTAACCCAGTTTCAAGATCCAACACCCTACCACTGAGCTACTGCCTCCCTGTATTTACCTGCCTGTGACTGGACATAAAAAAAAAACTATGATATTCTGCATATGAAAGTAAAATGGACTATTAAAAGCCGATCTCGTGCAGTAATTATTTCATGACAAAAAAATATTATCGACAGTAACGGCCGTGTAAAAAAAATACTGTCAAATACCGTAAAACCAATGTAATTTTAAGAAAAAATGTGATAAAAAAGTTACATACATACAACCCAGCCATACTCTCCAGTCTTCCTGATGGATTCTCTGTTCCAGGTGAAAATGTCCAAAGTGACTCATTCTGAGGATTGATGCCAAACAACATGCAGTCCCAGTAAAGTGGTTTCTTCTCCATGGTAACCAGTAGATGAGTGAAAGCTCTGTGATCATTAGCAGTGACATGAGACAGTAGCTGTCTTTGGACGTAGAAACCATCTGTGTGCTGGACTGTTGATTGTGTTGTTGTGAAGATCAGCTTTCTGACACTCTGGCTTTGAATAGAGATCTTTGAGCTGATCAAGTTGCTGCAGCTCATCTTGTCCAGGCAGCAGAGCTGAGAGATGCTGAGAAGCTGCTTGATCATCCATCACATCATCAATCAGTTTCAATCAAAGTGTGGATGTTGGACTGTTCCTTTCTCAGTGGAGAACAATCAGAGCCATATAATGTCCATGTTGACCTGCTGACAGAGAGACTGATGCTCTGACTCCTCCTCCTTTCAGGGCGGAGCCTGCTGGAGTCCGATGGTTGACACCAGGTCTGAGGAAGTGTAAGTGTGTTTTGATTGGATTCATTCAACCATCTTCAAACTGTCACATCACTCATTCATCAGTCGTCATCAAAGAGTCAATAAATGAACAGATGATAGATCAATAACTGCAGCTGGATTGTTTGTTCTCTCCATCAGATTCCCGTCAACTCACAATCGACACAAACACAGTGAACACACACCTCACACTGTCTGATGACAACAGGAAGGTGACATGTGTGAAGGAAGTTCGGTCGTATCCTGATCATCCAGAGAGGTTTTCTGCTCCTCAGCTGCTGTGTGAAACTGGTCTGACTGGTTGCTGTTACTGGGAGGTCGAGTGGAAAGGAACAGTTGATATATCAATGAGTTACAGAGGAATCAGGAGGAAAGGACGCAGTGAAGAATGTTTGTTTGGAATGAATGATCAGTCCTGGAGTCTGAACTGCTCTGATGGTGGTTATTCTGTCTGGTACAATAAGATAAAAACACTCATCTCCTCCTCCTCTGTCTCTCACAGAGTAGCAGTGTATGTGGACTGTCCTGCTGGCATTCTGTCCTTCTACAGAGTCTCCTCTGACTCACTGATCCACCTCCACACCTTCAACACCACATTCACTCAAACTCTTTATCCTGGATTTGGAATTTATTTTGGGTCTTCAGTGTTTTTGTGCTGAGTTTGCTGTAAAGAGTCTCCTCCTGTCAGAGAAACTCTCTCTGTTGATCAGATCCTTCAGTCTGTTCATGTCTGTCTCTTTCACTCAGATTGATGGATTCCAGCTGTTTCTTATTGAAACTCTTCTAAATGCTTCCTTGTAAACTTCTTCCTCTTCCAGTCCTTTAAAGATGGAAGCTGTGATGATTCCAGGATCCAGATGTTTTTCTGTCTGTTTCCAGTCAAAGCTTCACTCTGAAAATCAGGATGTTGTTTCTCTGAAGCTCATTTGAACTGCAGCTAACCTGAACTGAATGCTCTCAGTTAGTTTGCTGCTCAACCTGTGACATCAGAGGCTCATCACTAACAGCCAGGATTCATTGACTAAATCAACACAACTTGGAGCTGCAGCTTTGTCTGACATCATCCATTCATGGCTCCTGGTTTTTGACTTTGTGTCCAAATGATCTTGTCTGATAGAAAATGAACATTTCATCTTTAGATGACTCACTGTCTTTGATCTTCAACAAGATGTCAATATGAATAGAAACATTTGGACATATTTGTTTACAGCCTTTACTGCTGGAAATCTCCTTCAATCTAATCAGTCTGTGGATCTGTTAGAAAGCAGCAAAGAGCTGAGTTTGAACACCTTGAACTTTATCAGTTCATTCTTTAAATGTTCAGAATTCATCAGGTTGGATTCTAACAGGTTTTGATCTGGATGAAACTCATTAGATTTGTTGACATTAACATGTTCACAATAAAGTTTTTGACTCATTCACTTTGACTTTGATTTGATCCTGTGAGGAACTGAAAGAACTGGATGAAAATCTGCTGAGTCAGCATCAATCTGAAAGCCTCCTCTGACCAGGAAATAGACGGCACCCTGAAGTAGAGTTCACTGAGTGGATCAACGTTCACTCATTAAAAACACATGATCAATGATTTTCACTGGCAGTTGATCTTTTCTCCACCAGGGGGAGACAAATCACCAGCAGTGAAGTCAGCTCAGTCCAAAGAGATTTTAGAAACCTTAGAAAACTGCATGTTGTGAGAAAATACTNGCTGGAGGACCACATCTGGAGGTTTCTGCTCTGGTTCAGGTCTTTGCTCAGAGACTTGATCCATCTGGGTTTTTTCACACCTCCTCTGGAAAGATGGAGCTCATTTCATCTCTAACAGCATCCTGTCAGATTTGTCTCTGAACCATGAAAATGTTGTTAGTCTGAAGACATTTTAGCAGCAGAGACTCTGATGATTCTGTCTGATCAGCTGATCTGATTTCACCTCCACACAGGGAAACTCTCCAGTCAGAACCTTCATTTCCTTTAGTTTGTGAAGGAGAAAGAACTGAGTGGAGCTCCAGTTTCTTCTTCACACAATCAGAAGCTTTAAACTGTGAAGATCTGAACTTTGTTTCAGCTTTTTCTCTCATCATGTCTTTATTTAGGATGTGATGGATCTGATTTCCTCTCCTGTCCTTCTGTGGATCTGATCTGGAGTCTTTACTGAAGCGTTTGTCAGGATGTGGTCTCTCCAGGATCCTAGAGCCTGGACTGACCTCTGACCCTGAGACTGAAACCTTCAGGATTTCATCCTGTGACTCAAAGGGTTTCTGGAGCTGGAATCATGTTTTTCTCTTCACCTCCTTCAATCTCAAGGTGCCACCTTTGAGCGCTGTGTGTGTTCTGATTGGCTCTGCTGTGTGACATCATCTGAATGATGGTGGATCTTTTTCTAGCTGTAGCAGCCCAGCCTGACCCCACTGGGACCTGTCTGTGAAATCCAGAATCCTAAAAGGCTCTAGAGCCCAGATTCTGCTGAGTCATCAGCTGGAGGTGAAGTGGACTAAAAGGAAGCTGCTGCAGGTTAATCATTGATGAGTTTACAGTCAGAGAAAGGTGCAGCAGCTGACCTTTGACCTGTGAGCAGCACTTTCAGACTGCTTTCAGAGTGACGGCAGCCTGCAGACTCAGAGGACTGACGGAGGACGGAGGAGAAGACCAGGATTTTCTCTTCTTCTACAGACCTGCTTCAGACAGAGTGAAGACGCTGAGTAAGTCCAACTCTGATTCCTTCCTGTCTCCAAGTAGAGACAGATTACGTCTCCTGATGAGACCTGAGTCAGAGCAGCTGAGGCTGCAGAACAATCTGTGAGTGATGGTTGATGAGGAGCTGCAGGTTGGTCCACCTCTACACTTCACATCACATCTGCTGCTGGTTTCTCCTCCAACACACCAACTCTGACTGGTCAGGACCTCTCTGTTGACCTCTGACCCTCTGAACACTCAGAGACTCAGACTGGAGTCCTGATCTCAGATCCTGATGCTGGACTGGACTCTGATCTGGACTCCAGTTGGATCATTAACTGGTTTTATGATGGATCAGAGTTCATGTTGGTCAGAGAGTAAAACTGAACCATCAGTCAGTGGCTGCAGAGGGATTTCCATGAAGGAGATAGAACAGAGAGCAGTGAGCGCCCCCTGCTGGTTCCTGTCAGTCTCCAGTGATCCTGTAGGATGGATTTCTGGAGGCTGGAGGATGAACTGCAGCTCCCTGCTACAGACCTACAGTGGAGCTGTTGATGAGCAGCTCAGTGTCTCTGTGGACCAACATTTATTCATCTGACTGTCAGAATCAGCTTTATTCTCCTGAAACAACAAGATGATTTTACTGCTGTCTGACTGCAGAAGAAGAGCCAATCAGAGGAGGAGCTGATCTGTTTACAGCTCAGTGATGATCAGAGAGGATGAATGATGTGTTTCCTCTGCAGGTGAAAGTGTAAAGTGTGTGTGAGCTGACCTGAGTTCAGCAGCATGGATCAGAGTGAGGACAGAGAGGAGCGAGTCCCTCCCTCTGAAACCAGTCTGAGTGGAGGACATGAGAGCAAAGGTCAAAGGTCAGATCATCATCTCTAACTGTCCAGGACTCTCCTCCATGTCAGAAACAGATAATAAATCACTAAAACATCTTTATTCACAGGACAAGACCTGGACCTGGACCTGGACCTGGACCTGGACTCAAACATACATCGGAGGCCAGTGGGAGCCACATGTCATCCAGGAGTTTACTTCTTGAGTCTTTGTTCAAATTAAAAAGACAGAAGGGGTCCATGTCAAAGTAAGGCTCAAAAATTGAAACATCAAATTGTGATTAGAACACAAACAAACAAAAATGCAAAACACCAAACAATAATGCTTTCTGCAGGATCTACCAGAAAACAAAAACTAAACCTGAACCCAGCTGTGTGTCCTTTAAGAGCGACTGGTCAAAGGACCTTGTTCCTGATTTTAAATCCTGTGATCCTCCCCCCTCAGAGAGGTGAGTGAGTCTAAATGTTGTAACTGAGTCAGGTTGAACTGTTTTGATTCCATCAGCTGTTTAATGTCAGCTCAGCTCTTCTTCACACACATTTCTATGTTCAGATGTGAAGCGGTGTGTGTTGGATGTTTTCCACTAACTCAGTAGTCAAAGTGACAGAATGGATGCTGGAGGAGTTTCTGAGTGTCTGTAGTTCACCAGTTGGTCCAGTAGGGGTCACCTTTGAGCTCTGGGTCAAACCCAGTGTAGGTAGAACTTCCACTCAGGTGCAGGTGTTGCTGATGGAGGAGGACCAGTGGCGACTGGTGAAATTGTTTTTGGGTGGGGCACATTTTTGCTAGTCAGTTTTCAGATGCGCAAAAAAAAAAAAAAAAAAAAAAATCACATATCACCACTAGGGCAGAGAATGATGCAAAATATTTTCATCTAACTGAATATTTTGCTGGTAAAAATCCCTAGTATACCAGTTCTCTAGAAATGTGGAGCTGTTAGGTCTAATTCTACACATCAAACAGTAAAGAAATCATAAAGTCTTCATGAGGAGACCTTAGAATAATATCAATATAATCAGATACAAATAAAAATAAAAACAACCACAATGTGGTCACAACAGAAGTTGTAAAAGTTTCAAGGAAAAAACAACCTGGCAAAGTCAAAAACATTACTTAATATTCACAATTATCTTTCTACTGACACCACAAACAAATAAATCCATCTCTAACTAATACAGTCAGATAATTAATGTTACAATTCAGCCAACAACCACTAACCAAGCAAGTCATGACAATCAGCTCAACCAATGAAGTGAATTAACAACAAAATAAAGTCACATCCACTGATAAGTCCCATCAAACCCAGTCAGACCAAACTTCCTTAAAACGCCATAATAATTTAATGAAAAGTAGAGAAAACGCATGAAAAACGGACTAAACTACATAAACCAACGTATTCAATCAGCAGTACCTGTATTTCTCTAACATTCGGCATACACCCCAACAAACACATGTCGCTATTTAAGGTATAAATTCACTCATCAGGACTTAGCACTGCTAGCCGCGGCTAGCTCCGTCTATGGGGTTTTTGAATGGGAAAATCTGTGACAGACACATAGTTATTAAGAAAAGAAACAAACAAACAAAGTCACTCACCATTGAGTTGATGAAATCAGGACAAATGGAATCATTCGGCTTGTTTTCACAAGCGGGCAGGAAGGATTCTTTGAATAAATATCCATTTTCTACCCTCCATTAAAAAGAGAGCAAGAACTTCTGGTTTCGGTCTGAGCAACACTCTGGTCTCCTGCCGTTGTGCGCATGTCACACAGGGACGCTGAAGACCTGCATCCCAAGCGATCTCCNTGGACGTAGAAACCATCTGTGTGCTGGACTGTTGATTGTGTTGTTGTGAAGATCAGCTTTCTGACACTCTGGCTTTGAATAGAGATCTTTGAGCTGATCAAGTTGCTGCAGCTCATCTTGTCCAGGCAGCAGAGCTGAGAGATGCTGAGAAGCTGCTTGATCATCCATCACATCATCAATCAGTTTCAATCAAAGTGTGGATGTTGGACTGTTCCTTTCTCAGTGGAGAACAATCAGAGCCATATAATGTCCATGTTGACCTGCTGACAGAGAGACTGATGCTCTGACTCCTCCTCCTTTCAGGGCGGAGCCTGCTGGAGTCCGATGGTTGACACCAGGTCTGAGGAAGTGTAAGTGTGTTTTGATTGGATTCATTCAACCATCTTCAAACTGTCACATCACTCATTCATCAGTCGTCATCAAAGAGTCAATAAATGAACAGATGATAGATCAATAACTGCAGCTGGATTGTTTGTTCTCTCCATCAGATTCCCGTCAACTCACAATCGACACAAACACAGTGAACACACACCTCACACTGTCTGATGACAACAGGAAGGTGACATGTGTGAAGGAAGTTCGGTCGTATCCTGATCATCCAGAGAGGTTTTCTGCTCCTCAGCTGCTGTGTGAAACTGGTCTGACTGGTTGCTGTTACTGGGAGGTCGAGTGGAAAGGAACAGTTGATATATCAATGAGTTACAGAGGAATCAGGAGGAAAGGACGCAGTGAAGAATGTTTGTTTGGAATGAATGATCAGTCCTGGAGTCTGAACTGCTCTGATGGTGGTTATTCTGTCTGGTACAATAAGATAAAAACACTCATCTCCTCCTCCTCTGTCTCTCACAGAGTAGCAGTGTATGTGGACTGTCCTGCTGGCATTCTGTCCTTCTACAGAGTCTCCTCTGACTCACTGATCCACCTCCACACCTTCAACACCACATTCACTCAAACTCTTTATCCTGGATTTGGAATTTATTTTGGGTCTTCAGTGTTTTTGTGCTGAGTTTGCTGTAAAGAGTCTCCTCCTGTCAGAGAAACTCTCTCTGTTGATCAGATCCTTCAGTCTGTTCATGTCTGTCTCTTTCACTCAGATTGATGGATTCCAGCTGTTTCTTATTGAAACTCTTCTAAATGCTTCCTTGTAAACTTCTTCCTCTTCCAGTCCTTTAAAGATGGAAGCTGTGATGATTCCAGGATCCAGATGTTTTTCTGTCTGTTTCCAGTCAAAGCTTCACTCTGAAAATCAGGATGTTGTTTCTCTGAAGCTCATTTGAACTGCAGCTAACCTGAACTGAATGCTCTCAGTTAGTTTGCTGCTCAACCTGTGACATCAGAGGCTCATCACTAACAGCCAGGATTCATTGACTAAATCAACACAACTTGGAGCTGCAGCTTTGTCTGACATCATCCATTCATGGCTCCTGGTTTTTGACTTTGTGTCCAAATGATCTTGTCTGATAGAAAATGAACATTTCATCTTTAGATGACTCACTGTCTTTGATCTTCAACAAGATGTCAATATGAATAGAAACATTTGGACATATTTGTTTACAGCCTTTACTGCTGGAAATCTCCTTCAATCTAATCAGTCTGTGGATCTGTTAGAAAGCAGCAAAGAGCTGAGTTTGAACACCTTGAACTTTATCAGTTCATTCTTTAAATGTTCAGAATTCATCAGGTTGGATTCTAACAGGTTTTGATCTGGATGAAACTCATTAGATTTGTTGACATTAACATGTTCACAATAAAGTTTTTGACTCATTCACTTTGACTTTGATTTGATCCTGTGAGGAACTGAAAGAACTGGATGAAAATCTGCTGAGTCAGCATCAATCTGAAAGCCTCCTCTGACCAGGAAATAGACGGCACCCTGAAGTAGAGTTCACTGAGTGGATCAACGTTCACTCATTAAAAATACATGATCAATGATTTTCACTGGCAGTTGATCTTTTCTCCACCAGGGGGAGACAAATCACCAGCAGTGAAGTCAGCTCAGTCCAAAGAGATTTTAGAAACCTTAGAAAACTGCATGTTGTGAGAAAATACTGGATGAAAACGAACTGGTTGTTTTATAATGATGGTGAAGAATCAGCTGTTGAGCCAAAAATTCTGAATTCAGCAGAAGAACCTGAAAAGTCAGAAAATAGGAGTGAAAAAGTGAAAGTGTAAATGCTGACTCAGCGCTCTCCTAGCAGAGCTGACTTCATGATGAATCCTTCATATTGATTAGAAGTAGATGATGAGTGTTGGTCCAGTTGTTGGTTTAAAGATGAGCTGATGTGGAGCTCTGACATCATTCTAAGTTCCTCTGAACAAACTGGGACCTGCTTCAGTCAATCTTCAGCTGTTGATGCTGATCTGCTGCTGGACTGAAGCTTCTGACCATCTCACCTGATACTGGAGCTCTTTGTCACCTCCTCCTGACCTTCAGAGAGTCTGACATTTCCCAGCAACACACAAACACAACTCCACAAACACAAACCAATCATTTGGATTCTGCTTTTACAAGGTAGAAGTTGCTCCATTTGCTGATGTCAGCAGTTTATTGAGTTCAGAGGAAAACATGAAGAAACTGTTGAAAACTGATGAAAAACACCTGACTGTTCAAATGCTTTGGTATCAACAAGTTATCAATGACATCATCAAACTATGTATATGCTGATTGAAGCCTGACTGATTCCTAAAGAAAAAGCCAGGTATTGATTTTCTATTGGTCGTTAGTGAGATGGACTCAATCTGTGGAGGTTAGTCAAGTCTTTGTCTCTGAAAACGTCTCATTAGTTTGACTTCAATAGTCAAACTAAATCAGGTTGAACTGAAAGAAAAACTCACATTTCATTCACATCTTCTCAGCTGTGAAGCAGAGAATGAAGTACATCTGACTGGATTTTTACTACAACTATGTACTTGATACTACAGCAGTAAAATGTACTTCTGCTAGTAGTTGTGAGTATTTGTTAAAGTAAATAGTATCAGTGATGTTTTCCAGAGGGCTGACCACGACCTCTGACCTGCTGCCTCTGGTCTCAGGACTCTGAAGAGACTTCCTGTTCATGTGTTTACCACCACTGGCCACTAGAGGGCAGCAGAGACACACAAACAGGACCGGCCTTCAATCCATCAACAATGGATCCTAAACAGTAGAAGCAGAAAATCAACTCGCTGCTTTTCAACAACAAACAACCTGTGTGAACTTTTCTAGTAGAAATCCATCTGTTTCAGAGAGAAAGTTCAGAGAAAATCTGTTGTGAGAAACTCTCTGAAGATCCGTCAGAGCTTTGATTGTGTTGTTTTATCTGACTGTATTGATTTGATTTGACACTGTTTTATTTCTCATTTTAGAACTGATCTAGATTTGATCCTGGTTTTATTGACTTTGACCTGTAAAGCACTTTGACTTCCAGCAGGGGGCAGTAATGATCAGAAACGTTTGTTTCCAGCCTCCAGTCTCAAACTTCCGGTGTAGTGAAACTGGAGCCGCTAGCAGAGTTAGCTTGTTGTGTTTTGCTGTGTGAGCTGAAGGTTTGAGTCTCTGCAGCAACAATGTCTGCAGTTCAGCATCTGAGAGAGTTTATCAGCGAGCGACTAGAGGNTGGGTCAAACCCAGTGTAGGTAGAACTTCCACTCAGGTGCAGGTGTTGCTGATGGAGGAGGACTACTAGTCTGTGGAGCGTGACGCCACATGGACCTTGACCTTGTGTTTGTCTCTGTGTGGACAGACAGAAGGTCAGCTGATTCTTCCTGATTCTCCACAGAGTGGACCAGCAGAGCTCAGAGGGTCCCAGTGGTCAGTCTGCCCAGCAGCATCAAACACAGCTGGACTCCATATTTCAGGTCTGTACATGGACAACAACTACTTTAACATCAGTCCTCTCCATGCTGCTCTCTGGAGACCAGTGGACTGTCAGTCTGTCCAACACTGATCTGATGTTTGGCTCCGTGCTTTCAGGATGATTCACATAGGATTCTGTTCCAGGAGCTGGAGGACCACATCCTGACTTTTGTGAAGAACCAGCTGAAGAGGATCCAGAAGCTTCTGAGTCCGGATGACCCAGAATGCTCAGAGAGTCAGAGGGAGGATGAGGAGGTGTTGGAGGGTGAGGATGAAGAGCAGAGGAGGAGCAGAGAGGCGTTTGAGAAGATAACAGTTTCCTTCCTGAGGAGGATGAAGCAGGAGGAGCTGGCTGAGCGTCTGCAGAGCAGTAAGAGGATTTCTCTAAAGATTGAACCTGCTGGAGGAATGAAGCACAAACTGATGATCAAACATTCAAACATTCACTTCATCATGTTTTGTCTTCATTCAGGACGTGCTGCTGCAGTTGGTCAACATCAACTTAAAGGTGTTCTGAAGGAGAAGCTCCAGTGTGTGTTTGAGGGGATCGCTAAAGCAGGAAGTCCAACCCTCCTGAAGCAGATCTACACAGAGCTCTACATCACAGAGGGAGGGACTGGAGAGGTCAATGATCAACATGAGGTCAGACAGATTGAAACAGCCTCCAGGAAACCACACAGACCAGAAACCACCATCAGACAAGAAGACATCTTTAAAGTCCCACCTGGAAGACATGGACCAATCAGAACAGTGATGACAAAGGGCGTGGCCGGCATCGGGAAAACTGTCCTAACTCAGAAGTTCTCTCTGGACTGGGCTGAAGACAAAGCCAACCACAACATCCACTTCCTGTTTCCTTTCACCTTCAGAGAGCTGAATGTGCTGAAGGAGAAAAAGTTCAGCTTGGTGGAACTCGTTCATCACTTCTTCACTGAAACCAGAAGAATCCACAGCTTTGAAGACTTCCAGGTGGTCTTCATCTTTGATGGTCTGGATGAGTGTCGACTTCCTCTGGACTTCCACAACCAGGAGGTCCTGACTGATGTCACAGAGTCCACCTCAGTGGATGTTCTGCTGACAAACCTCATCAGGGGGAACCTGCTTCCCTCTGCTGGCCTCTGGATCACCACACGACCTGCAGCAGCCAATCAGATCCCTCCTCAGTGTGTTGGCATGGTGACAGAGGTCAGAGGGTTCACTGAGCCACAGAAGGAGGAGTACTTCAGGAAGAGGTTCAGAGATGAGGAGCAGGCCAGCAGGATCATCTCCCACATCAAGACATCACGAAGCGTCCACATCATGTGTCACATCCCAGTCTTCTGCTGGATCACTGCTACAGTTCTGGAGGACGTGTTGAAGACCAGAGAGGGAGGAGAGCTGCCCAAGACCCTGACTGAGATGTACATCCACTTCCTGGTGGTTCAGACCAAAGTCAAGAAGGTCAAGTATGATGGAGGAGCTGAGACAGATCCAGACTGGAGTCCAGAGAGCAGGAAGATGATTGAGTCTCTGGGAAAACTGGCTTTTGATCAGCTGGAGAAAGGAAACCTGATCTTCTATGAATCAGACCTGACAGAGTGTGGCATCCATATCAGAGCAGCCTCAGTTTACTCAGGAGTGTTCACACAGGTCTTCAGAGAGGAGAGAGGAGGACTGAAACAGGACAAGGTCTTCTGCTTCGTCCATCTGAGTGTTCAGGAGTTTCTGGCTGCTCTNTCTTCAACCAACCAGCAGCTGTTTAGAGTGTAGTTCTTTATTTCAGCCACTAGATGGAGACACATCATCACACAACAGATGATGGATGTTGAGCTCAGCTCTATTCTACTGTTTGTATTTCTAATCATCTCTGAGATCCATGAAGAACTGATGATATTTTGTCCTTTCTTCCCTTTTACAACTCATTTAGTTTATTGAGTTACTTTGAAATCATTTGAAAGTCTTAAATGTTAATGACAGTTTATTTTATTTGTACTATTATTATGTTTATTTATTTTTGTTTGTTGCTTTCTTTCTTTGTGAATTCAATGTATTATTTAACCCAGGTCGAAATAAAAACATAAAACCAGGATTTTCTGTGTAAATCTTTGATCCTGATGAGATGAATTCCTGTGTAGATCTCAGAGCTTCCAGCAGGGGGCAGTAATGATCAGAAACGTTTGTTTCCAGCCTCCAGTCTCAAACTTCCGGTGTAGTGAAACTGGAGCCGCTAGCAGAGTTAGCTTGTTGTGTTTTGCTGTGTGAGCTGAAGGTTTGAGTCTCTGCAGCAACAATGTCTGCAGTTCAGCATCTGAGAGAGTTTATCAGCGAGCGACTCGCTGCTGCTGCTGGAGAAATATTCTCAGAGTTTGATCAAACCATCGTCCAGTTGGAGGAAGAGATCCACCGTCAGCGCAGACTGCTGGAGCTCAGCTGGAAACCACAAATCAACCTCCACAGAATCGGTATGGAAGCAGCTAATGGGACTGATGTGTCTTTACTGAGGACAGAGTCTCAGGAAGGTCTTCTGGAACCTTCTTCTGTCGTCTTCTCTCTCTGTTCTCCTCTGCAGGAGTTACTGCAGACTCCCTGCTCAGCTCCTTGTTTTCTCTCACTAAGCTGACAATCTACAGCTGTTTGGACACAACTAGTGAGCTGATCAGCATTTAAGAGTCAAAGGTCAAAGAGTCCAGTAGGACAGAGGAACAATAGAAGACAGAGTCATACTTCTGGCTAAATAGTCAATGATCTGCTCCAATAGAGCATTAATAGAAGACAGATTCACTATTTCATCCTCCAGTTGGCTGAACTTCATGACCTTATTAGGAAGACAAGGGCTCTCTGTGAGATGACACCATGCAGGTCCAACAGTCTGCAGCCTGACCTTGATCAACCAGACTAAGTATCAACATCTATGTGAAGTCAAGTCTAGAACCCTGGAGTAAGAACCCACAGTCCCTACTTCGAAGTTTCTGCTTTAGATCAATGAGAAACACTTGTGGGATTGTAGGACTTTGATTTAAAACCTGCTCTTCTTTCTGTCTGAATGGTGAATGAATGTGTAAGGCTTTGTGTTGTCAGGCTGATTCAAAGCTCTCAGTTTAATCAGCTGGTTCAAATGTTCTCAGTGTCATCAGAAAATGTTTTTCTTTAAGACTGAAAAACTCAGTGGTCCAGTCTTTATTGATCAGCAAAAATCTGATCAATGTTTCTGAATATTTGTTTTAAATCTATTTTGTCATAAAAAAGTAAAAATATATTTTCAAACACGTTTTTGATCTAAGACAAATCTAGCATGTAATTATTGAAAGAGTTGACCTTTAAAATCAGATGATCAGGTTTGTGTTTGTGATGGTTGATCAGGATCATTTATTGATTGATTCTCAGTTCAGTCTTGAAGCTGTGTCTCTCAGCTTGCTGACTCACACTGTGGTTGTAAAGGAACAAAGTCAGTTAGTATCAAAGCTTTAGGGCTGTCACTCCATTTATGTTTTAATCACATCAGTGTCCATAGTTAACTCACAATAATCACACATTCTTAAGATGTTCTCAACTGACCAAATTTTTTTTTCCGAATATTCTTTTAATTTACATTCAGGCTGTTTACATTTACTTCACTTCCTAAAATGTTATATTCAAGTGTAGCAGAGTGTATGTTACCAAAGGAGCACAAAGGCTCATGTTTGCCCCAAGGAGACAGAAACTAAGGATGTTTAAAAGGAAAATTGATTTATTTTCAAATAAAAACCAGTAATGAGCCCCACCATAACAGCGGAGACCCACCAGCAGGGGGCGGAACCCTGCAGGGCAGCAGGCCACAAACCGTAGGGTGCACTTCACCCAGAACAGGTGCTGCTCCGGCCGCTGCCTTTGCAGAGGGCCTGGCTCCACCTCCTCCTGGCGAGCTCCCCTGAAAGAAAGAAATGAAATGATCTACTGACAACCTCCAATCACTCCCTCCTGATTCCTGCCCCCCCCAACACACACACAAGCCCTCAATAGCACCAGTACGCTCCAACGAAATCGTCCAGAATCATCCGTCCCACGGCCCCAGACTCCTCATGAGGCTCTCATGTCGTCCAGCAGCTGAACTGCCTTGGTCCAGCTGACCTGTCAGCTGCGGGACCGGACTGACCCGGCAGCAAACGGAGTCCCGTCAGCGTCTCTGAGGGGCTTGAAGTTTGCAGCACTGAAGGAGGATCTGGGAGAAGAGGAAATCCCCGCAGACAAAACAGCAGCCTCCTGGCGCCACCAGGGCGGTCACTACCTGGGCTACTCGTCCTCACCTGCAGCTCATAGTGGACGTCCTCACAGCGAGGGACAAAAACAGCACACACACACACACTCACCAGCCAACGCCATCTCTACTACCCCTATCTATTTATTTATTTATTTATCAAGAACGTCGGTATAAAGGAGCGGGCCAGATTAGCAGCCAGGACACCAGGAAATCTCCCAGTTCTCCCAGTTGCCAGTCTGTCACTGGCTATGCTGTTGAAAGTTGACTGGATGTAGGATTGTCCACATGTCCAGGTGTCTCCGCTGAAAACTTTCTAGTTTCTCCGAGGGGGAGGAGGGCTGTCTGCAACAGCTGCATGCGTCGCTAAGCCTGTGCGTGCGTGCACACACGTGCAACGCAAAACGACTGAAGCCCGTGTGTTAGTTGCACATAAAAAAATGACCGCAGTTAAAGTGGGCTTTGGGTTAATGTGCTGACTTTGACAGCCTTACTTTAAAGACTTTGTAAACCTTCTCAGTGTCTTTTCTAGAGCCAGAAACCTGTTTGAATGACATCTGAGTGAAAGGATCAGATCCAGAATAATAGAAGAAGGCTCAGTTCACAACAACATGGAAACAGTTGATCTGGTGTCACTGAGCAGAAACTAAACTAAAGAACAATCTCTGAACCAGGACTGACGTCTGTCTGTTTTTCTTTGTACTAAGTGAACTGTGTGTGTTGTCCAGATCTCCCACAGCATTCTGTCTGGAAGGAGGGAGAGGTTGTGGCTAACCAGCAGCTCTGGAACCAGCAGAGGAAGTCCAGTTTGGAGCAGGAAGAAGCAGAACCTCCACAGATGAAAGAGGAACAAGAGGAGCCAGAACCTTTGCAGATGATAGAAGATGAAGACTGTGTCAGTCAGGATGAGCAGCAGTTGCTACTGAAGCAGGAGACTGATCCATTCATGGTGACTCCTCCTTCTGAACAAAGAGACTGCAGGAAACCACAAGCAAACTGGGACCAAGGCCTTTCTCAGAACCCTCCTGAAGCTGAAAACCAGGATCAGGAAGGAAGCAAGAACGAAAAGTCACAATCAAGCAGAGACCAAGAACTGAGACCAGATCAAAGATGTCAACAAACCAAGAGTCCCAGAGAAAATGTCCACAATCCCAAACTAAAAAGGCCCCCAGAAACTCCCACAGGTAAGAAACCTTTCTCCTGTTAGACCTGTGTGAGAGTTAGATCTGAAGGCTCACTTGAACTAAACACATTAGAACTCACACAGGAGAGAAGCTGTGTTCTTGTAAATCTCAGATTGATCAGGTTGATTAAGATCTGCAGTCTAAGCATCCTATCAGGAGTTCCCTTTACAGAAACACTTCTACCTGGATGCTAGAGACAAACTGAAGCTCAGGTTAAAGACTGAGAGTCAAACTAGTC
>SSNR01000850.1:17129-37617 GCA_006937965.1 Callopanchax toddi | reverse complement strand
ACAGTTTCCTTCCTGAGGAGGATGAAGCAGGAGGAGCTGGCTGAGCGTCTGCAGAGCAGTAAGAGGATTTCTCTAAAGATTGAACCTGCTGGAGGAATGAAGCACAAACTGATGATCAAACATTCACTTCATCATGTTTTGTCTTCATTCAGGACGTGCTGCTGCAGTTGGTCAACATCAACTTAAAGGTGTTCTGAAGGAGAAGTTCCAGTGTGTGTTTGAGGGGATCGCTACAGCAGGAAGTCCAACCCTCCTGAAGCAGATCTACACAGAGCTCTACATCACAGAGGGAGGGACTGGAGAGGTCAATGATCAACATGAGGTCAGACAGATTGAAACAGCCTCCAGGAAACCACACAGACCAGAAACCACCATCAGACAAGAAGACATCTTTAAAGTCCCACCTGGAAGACATGGACCAATCAGAACAGTGATGACAAAGGGCGTGGCCGGCATCGGGAAAACGGTCTTAACTCAGAAGTTCACTCTGGACTGGGCTGAAGACAAAGCCAACCACAACATCCACTTCCTGTTTCCATTCACCTTCAGAGAGCTGAATGTGCTGAAGGAGAAAAAGTTCAGCTTGGTGGAACTCGTTCATCACTTCTTCACTGAAACCAGAAGAATCCACAGCTTTGAAGACTTCCAGGTGGTCTTCATCTTTGATGGTCTGGATGAGTGTCGACTTCCTCTGGACTTCCACAACCAGGAGGTCCTGACTGATGTCACAGAGTCCACCTCAGTGGATGTTCTGCTGACAAACCTCATCAGGGGGAACCTGCTTCCCTCTGCTGGCCTCTGGATCACCACACGACCTGCAGCAGCCAATCAGATCCCTCCTCAGTGTGTTGGCATGGTGACAGAGGTCAGAGGGTTCACTGACCCACAGAAGGAGGAGTACTTCAGGAAGAGGTTCAGAGATGAGGAGCAGGCCAGCAGGATCATCTCCCACATCAAGACATCACGAAGCGTCCACATCATGTGTCACATCCCAGTCTTCTGCTGGATCACTGCTACAGTTCTGGAGGACGTGTTGAAGACCAGAGAGGGAGGAGAGCTGCCCAAGACCCTGACTGAGATGTACATCCACTTCCTGGTGGTTCAGACCAAAGTCAAGAAGGTCAAGTATGATGGAGGAGCTGAGACAGATCCAGACTGGAGTCCAGAGAGCAGGAAGATGATTGAGTCTCTGGGAAAACTGGCTTTTGATCAGCTGGAGAAAGGAAACCTGATCTTCTATGAATCAGACCTGACAGAGTGTGGCATCCATATCAGAGACGCCTCAGTTTACTCAGGAGTGTTCACACAGATCTTCAGAGAGGAGATAGGAGGACTGTACCAGGACAAGGTCTTCTGCTTCGTCCATCTGAGTGTTCAGGAGTTTCTGGCTGCTCTTCATGTCCATAGGACCTTCAGCAGGTCTGGAGTCAATCTGATGGGAGAAGAAGAAACATCACATGTGCGATCTGAAGAAAGAGATTTAAGTGATCTCAATCAGTGGGGGGTGTACAAGGCCTTAGATAGTCCAAATGGACATCTGGACTTGTTCCTCCGGTTCCTCCTGGGTCTTTCACTGCAGACCAATCAGACTCTCCTACGAGGTCTGCTGACTCAGACAGGAAGTAGCTCAAAGACCAATCAGAAAACAGTCCAGTACATCAAGAAGAAGATCAGTGAGATTCAGTCTCCAGAGAGAAGCATCAACCTGTTCCACTGTCTGAATGAACTGAATGATGCTTCTCTAGTGGAGGAGATCCAACAGTCTCTGAGGTCAGGAAGTCTCTCCACAGATAAACTGTCTCCTGCTCAGTGGTCAGCTCTGGTCTTCATCTTACTGTCATCAGAAAAAGATCTGGATGTGTTTGACCTGAAGAAATACTCTGCTTCAGAGGAGGCTCTTCTGAGGCTGCTGCCAGTGGTCAAAGCCTCCAACAAAGCTCTGTGAGTCCATGAAGGCTTCAGACTGGAGCTTCAAGTCCTTGAAAATCATTGATTTTCAATGTGTTTTTTTTCAAGGTTGTTAAAGTTCTCTAAAATGTAACTGAAATACTTTATCAAACGTTGCTATGACAACCTGCCAATAGGAACACATTTAGTGTTTCAGACACTTCAAAGTCTGCAGGTCCATTTAGTCTGACAGAAGTCCAGCAGAACGATGGTGGTGAGAAGCTCCGCCCCCTCCTCCACCTGTCTGTTGGCCAGGACTGCATAGTTGTTTAAATGCTGTTTAAAAAAAAAACTTTATCAATAAAGTTGGACTGGATGAATGATGTCAGACACACAAATAGAAAAACAGAAAAAGTTGCTCTGGAGTTGATCAACTTTTGAACATGAACCTGTCAGGCTCCAGTGAACTAATGAAGAACAGAAGAGAAAAATCAACATTCTGTCATTTTCTGCACAGTCAGCATGTTGATGTTAGAATGATCAACACATTGATTTGGTGTTTATTCTATTTGATTCATCTCTTTCAGGTTTGTGTTCAAATGTAACTAAATCCTCTGAATCCAAACAACATGTAGCTTTAGTGTTTGAGCTGATCTTCAGACATTTAAGATCAGATTCAGATTAAATTCAGTTTCATCACTTCATGAAATCTCTTTGACTCATTCTGAAAGTTACAAACTACTGATGATCTTCCTGTTTCCTCTTCAGGCTGAGTGACTGTATCCTCTCCAAGGAAAGCTGTGAAGCTCTGTCCTCAGGTCTCAGCTCCCAGTCCTCCAGTCTGAGAGAACTGGACCTGAGGATCCAGGATTCAGGAGTGAAGCCTCTGTCTGATGGACTGAAGAGTCCAAACTGCAAACTGGAAACTCTCAGGTCAGGTTTCTCTGCTGCTCTGAAATATTTTCTGATGTTTCAGTTGTTCTCCAGACAGGTTCCCTCCATTGATGCATCTTCAGTGGGTTCATATTCAGAGACACAGCAGTGATTGACAGGTTTACAGTTCAATCACCTCACAGCATCTGGGAAGAGGCTTTTTCTGCTCTTGTTAGTTTAGACAGTCTATTATTGAGTGCTGATGAATGTTTGTGTTCTAATTGTCAGTCATCAAAAAGTCAGACTCATTTTTCACATCTATGTTCTCATCTCTATCTCCTCTTCAGGTTGAGTGTCTGGAACCTTTCAGATGAAAATGTATCAGCTGTGAGGAGGTTTCTCACCTCCCAGTCCTTCACTCTGAGACAGCTGGACCTGAGGGACTCCAACCTGACAGATTCAGGAATCAAGCTGCTGTCTGGTGACCTGAAGAGTCCTCACTGTCAACTGGAGACACTGAGGTCAGATGGTTAGAAAACCAGAATGTAAACAGTTGAATGTCAGCCAGTCCTCAGGATTAAATGAATGTTTTGATCATGTCTAAAGTTCCTGCTCATGGTTTTGTTGTTGTTTTATGGTGACCATCTGAGCTACAACAGTCTGGTTCACTAGTTTGGATTCAACTCAGCAAAGGTCCAATTCAGTTCAGTTGATTTCTATCTGAACAGTTTACAACTAAAGTCACCTGAAAGCATCAGACAAGAAACAACAAATCATGATATCAGGTCCAGATTTCAGCTGATTGTTTGAACCAGCAGGTTGGATTGAATCTTGACTTCAAAGCATTCTGAGCAGCACAGTAGGAGGGCGACAGTAGAAAGGAAAAATCCCTTTGAACAGGAAGAAACCTCCAGCTGATCCAGGCTCAGAATGGGCGGAGCCTCCTTTCTCAGCTGACTGGGCTCAGAGACATTTGTCCTCAAAGTCTTTCAGTTTGCAGCAGTTACTGGTTGTCAAAGAGAACAACATTTATTGTTGCTCTATTCAGCTGCTAGAGCTCAGTTCAAGTTCATCCAATCAGAATCAGCCTTATTAAGGTCAGAGGTTACATGACTTGAAGCACTCATCTGAATGTGTTGGTGAACAACACCAATAATCAGAGACACCGAGAACCAACTGGCTCCATTTAGAGCAGCTTGTATCCTGTTAAAGCAGCTTTCAGACCTAAAGTGATCTGAACCAGGATCAGTTCTTGGTGCTGTTGGCTGTAAATCTGGTCAATGTGTTGCTTTAGACTTCTAGCATGGTGCGCCATCATGTCAGTTGTAGCGTTTGGAATAACTAGTAGTTAACTTAGCTACATCCTCTTCTAATAAATATGGAAGCTCATTTAAGGATTATAATGAAAAGTGATAAACTGTCATTTAACCCTGATAGAATGGCTAATATTTATTGAAGGTAGGTTAGGTTCTTTTGAAGTTGGTAACAGTGAATTAATACCCTATTAATAATGTGAAACTGAGACAAGATAAAGATTGAACAATCATTTAATTTGAAAAACCTAAGAACACAGACAGATAAAACAGTTCTGAAAGTTTGATGTAAACACAATTAATATTCTTAAACATGATGAAGATGTTTAAAGATGGTTTTATTTGTGAGGTTAACGGTCCGTAGCATATGTTTTAATGACTAGGGAAGTTAGTTTAATTTACTTAACATAGTTGTGACTTTAAGAGTCAATTTAGGGCTATTTTGAGTTGCTATTGAATTTGGATGGCTTAATTTAGTGTGGAAGAATTAAGCTTTATCAAACCAAGCATCCTCAATCAGAAAGTGGGATTCCACTTACTTTATGAAGGAGTCTTATGGGTCCAGCAGATTGAGGAGGGGCCCCTGGCAAGCTGAGGGGGGAGAAGGTCCCCAGGCTGGAGGCAGTTCAGCAGTTTCGCAGGGGGCCTATCTGGTGGCCCTGGGATCCTTAGCAGTAAGAGGAGGATTTCAGGCGGCATGCTGAAATCATTCCTGGTCATCCCAGTTGAGTTGTTTAAAGAGAAAAGGCATTTCTCTGTGAGCCGTCTTGAGAGCTCCCGCGAGCTCTCCTTGACCGGCCTGATAAGGAGGAGAGGGGCCCGTGCAAGCAGGCGTACCTCTAGGCTTGGTTCAGAGTTGACTCGTTCAGAGGAATGGTTCAGCTCGGACAGCAGCTCAGACTCGAGGGTGATGTGGAAATAAACTAGTTTTACTAAACCTAATAACCAATCAGAGGATAGTAAGTGTACCAATCAAACATGAGTTAGTGGACTTATGGATGGCTATGATTGGTCAGGGGACTGTGAGGGTGTTTTACCTAATCACATGACTTTAGCCCTTTAAAACACAACTCAATAATTTGATTAAAAATGAATAAAGTAACCAGTGGTTATCAATAAATCATTAAGAAAAAAACTCCCTTTAAAGTGCCTGTGACTCCATATTTAAATCACTTTATATTAAACAGATGTAATCTTTGATGCCTCTAGATTAGCGTTGCACTATTATAACTCAAAATACGCTGTAATTATTTCCTAATGAGCAACTTAGAGATCAGAAGAATGCGCCGCCTTCCGGTTCTGCTGGGTTTCTTCTTATTTGGCAGCCTGACACTTCTGCTGCAGCAGGGGGCAGTGCCGTCACGTGAAAGAGAAACGAAACTGAAACTAAACACTACACGGTCTATGGGCAATGGCGGCGGCACTGCCTCGCTCCAGGTGTCGTGAACGTGCATGTGGGAGGAGAATTTACCATATAAGCAAGTCCGGATCATTATGACCTCATAGCGGGCTGGAGTGAAAAAAACGGTTTGAAACCTGGGTCTGAAATCTTGAAGAGCTTCTCACTAGATGTACTAGGAGACAGATGGACGCCGTTTTTTGCACTTTCTGGCATGTTTAAGGTGAGAACTCAACGTTGCAACATGATAGATAAGTCAGAAAACATGGAAAACCATGTCATGGGCCCTTTAAGTACTAAACATTAGTTTAACTTTAGCAAAGTAGAAAAGGTGTAAACCAGATGTTTTAAGATTTATATAAAATAACAGGAGACACATTTATAACACTTTGAGAGTGGATGTGTGAATGACCTTGGTAGGAAGAAGATTATAAAGAGAATGTCCTGTAAACAAAGTGATTACAGTTTGAATACCAGTCTTTGGTTTAAAGGAAATAGACATATTTTAAGATTGTTTTATTACTGAGCTAGTGTCCAGTGAGGTCATCTGAGAAAGTGGACAACTGAAAGTGGACGGTTGGACACCTGTAGGAATGTTGAGTCAGGTTATCAGAGGTTAAGTCATGATGAAAAGTCGTTATAATCCAAGTTATTGGCAAAAAGAGAATTGTTGTGTGTCTGATGGTCAAGGGGTCACAATGTCAGAGGAATAGCGTAATTGATCACGCTACACAGTGTTTGTTACTAATGGACTAGACAATGGAACAGATTCATCCTGAAAGTGAAAGTGATCTGAAGTCTCTATTCAATGCAGGAGTCATTTCATTTCATGTCATTTCTCTTTTTTCTTCTGTCTAATTGTGATTTCAGGCTGAGATCCTGTAACCTCTCAGAGAGAAGCTGTGAAGTTCTGTCTTCAGTTCTCAGCTCCCAGTCCTCCAGTCTCAAAGAACTGGACCTCAGTAACAACAACCTGCAGGATTCAGGAGTCAAGCTTCTTTCTGCTGACCTCAGCAGTCCACACTGTCAACTGGAAACTCTCAGGTCAGGATTTAGATGAGATGTTATTGATGACTAACAGCAAACCTGCATCAGGTTTTTGTCTGATTGTCAGAGAATATAATCAGGTTGGTGTTCCAACCATCAACAAGTCATTTGATCTTTTAGACCTCGTTCACTAGAGACCATCACCTTGAACACAGAGTTCCATCAGGTCAACCTGTTAGAACTTGTAAAGTCTTGGTTTCAGCTTCTGTTTTGTCTTCAATGTGTTTTAAAAAGCAGAAAGTTTGAACTCTAATCAAAACACTTTTCATTTGATGAACTCCATTTAGTTTGGCTTGGCTTTTCCACTCAATAAACATCAAACATTCATGTGGTTTTGATCTGTTTCATTCTAACTGTCAAAGTCATTTGATCAGTGGCGGCTGGTGAAAATTTTTTTTGGGTGGGGCGCATTTTTGCTAGTCAGTTTTCAGATGTGCAAAAAAAAAAATCACATATCACCACTAGGGCAGGGAATGATAATATTTTCATCTGACTGAATATTTTTCTGGTAAAAATCCCTAGTACCACCAGTTCTCTAGAAATGTGGAGCTGTTAGGTCTAATTCTACACATCAAACAGTAAAGAAATCATGAAGTCTTCATGAGGAGACCTTAGAATAATATCAATATAATCAGATACAAATAAAAAACAACCAAAATGTGGTCACAACAGAAGTTGTAAAAGTTTCAAGGAAAAAACAACCTGGCAAAGTAAAAAATATTACTTAATATTCACAATTATCTTTCTACTGACACCACAAACAAATAAATCCATCTCTTAACTAACACAGTCAGATAATTAATGTTACAATTCAGACAACAAACACTAACCAAGCAAGTCATGACAATCAGCTCAACTAATGAAGTGAATTAACAACAAAATAAAGTCAAATCCACTTATAAGTCCCATCAAACCCAGTCAGACCAAACTTCCTTAAAACGCCATAATAATTTCATGAAAAGTAGAGAAAACGCATGAAAAATGGGCTAAACTACATAAACCAACGTATTCAATCAGCAGTACCTGTATTTCTCTAACATTCGGCATACACCTCAACAAACACATATTGCTATTTAAGGTATAAATTCACTCATCAGGACTTAGCACTGCTAGCCGTGGCTAGCTCCGCCTATGGGGTTTTTGAATGGGAAAATCCATGACAGACACATAGTCATTAAGAAAAAGAAACAAACAAACGAAGTCACTCACCATTGAGTTGATGAAATCAGGACAAGTGGAATCATTCGGCTTGTTTTCACAAGCAGGAAAGAAGGATTCTTTGAATAAATATCCATTTTCTACCCTCCATTAAAAAGAGAGCAAGAACTTCCGGTTTCGGTCTGAGCAACACTCCAGACTCCTGCCGTTCTGCGCATGTCACACAGGGACGCTGAAGACCTGCGTCCCGAGCGATCTCCTATTTTTTGCACTCAGTGCGCATGCGTCAGGAAAAATTTGCCAGTGCGCATGCGTCAGGGGCAAAAAACAATGTGCTATGTTGGGACGGTGTCCCGTCCAGACATGCGCAGTAGAACCCAAAGAAACATGACCTATCGGTCCAGTAAAAAATAGTAAGAAAACCTTTCTAAACTACACCTAAATGCAGATTATACACAGCACTTATTGTATATATAATGGATGGCTCGTTTAGTTTTATTTTTATGTTAGTTTTTTATATTTTGTGATCCCTATTTCTCTTCTTCTTCCTCTTGGGACTGGTGGGGCGGCGCCCGAGCGCCCCCTATGGACAGGCCGCCACTGCATTTGATTGACTAACAGCATCAATTCAATCTATTGTAACCTCATGAATGTTTGAAGTGTCCAAACTGTGATGGACTGATGAGCTGTCCAGAGTCCAGAGCAGTTCTCTCAGAGGATCTGTTCTGTGTCTTGTTGTGTATTTTTCTGCAGGCTGTCAGGCTGTCTGATCTCAGAGGAAGGCTGTTCTTCTCTGGCCTCAGCTCTGAGCTCCAACCCCTCCCATCTGAGAGAGCTGGACCTGAGCTACAATCATCCAGGAGACTCAGGAGTCAAGCTTCTGTCAGCTGGACTGAAGGATCCACACTGGAGACTGGAGACTCTCAGGTATGGAGAGACCCTAGGGATGTGAATCCCTACTCCTGCGCAGTAGCGTAGCCAGAAATAGATTTTTGGCCGGGCCTAATAAAAAATGGGTGGGCCCAAAAATGTAATTGAAAATAAGTGTATTTGTAAATGTAATTTTTGTTTAAGCAGATCAGTGTCTATACAGTGATTCCTCGTTTATTCTGGGAGTTACGTTCTAAAAATAACCCGCAATTGCGGTGAAATCCGCCAAGTATCAGTTTTATATTTTTACAATAATTCCAGAAGTTTTAAAGCTGTAAAACCCTCACTACAAACTTTATACACTTCTCTCAGACAGGCGTTAACATCTTCACACTGATCTCGTTTAAACACAACCTGACCATCAGAACGACAGAATAAATAACTTCATTGATGTTTCTGATCGCGTCTGACGGACACCTGCTTGTTGCGGTAAAAAAAAAACACAGCTGATGCTGAGATCTGCTCTGTGTTTATCACTAGAGGTCTCAATTTCAGCCCGAGCCATCGGGTCAAACACGTTAATTATTTCAGGTCGGACACAGAGAGAGAGAGAGGAAAAAGAGAGGAGCGGAGAGCGCACCGTTTGGAGACATCATGCTGCTCCATGGTTCTGATTCTGCAGTCTGTCAATCAGTTAAAAACATCTTTTCTACTTGTAAAAGTCTAGATTTTCATTCCCACCTTGCTGCAGAAAAGAAGCTCATAAAGGGAAGGGAGCATAAGGGCGCTACAGTAGCGCCGCTACTGATCCAGAGGCTTGGTCAGCGCGCGGCGCGCAAAAGGGAGTCAGGACGCACTGCGCTCCGCTCCATGGAGGAGATCGTCAGGACGCATGAACACTGCGCTGTAAAAAAAAGTTTAAAGCATGCAAATTTGCACAAAACATTCCGCGAAAGTACAAGGCTGCAAAATGTGAACTGCAGAAGACAGGAACCACTGTCAGAAACCGACAGAAAGATCTTTGAACAAAACATCAAAGCACATTAACCCTGTAACACAGGACAGGTCCTCCACTTTTTGTTTTTTGAAACATTTTGAAATGAAGATTTGTTTTGCTGTTTCTTAAATGCTTTGGTTGACAATACAAGTCACAGCAGCATACGCACAGCTGCGCTGTTACCGTAGCTTATCTGGAGAGTTCCGAAATTATTCAAAATAGCCAATGAGAGCAAGACTTACAAATGATGTAATAGTTATGAAATCACCACGACACATTCATGCTGTTGATGTCAAATTTATTTCATTTCATGATGACTTAAATGAAATCCCTCAAAAATAAAACAAATACAGTATATATAATTTTGTTGAGGAAGCCATTTGATTGGGTGGGCCCAGGTACACAGTGGGTGGGCCCAGGCCCGCCCAGGCCCACCCGTAGCCACGCCCCTGCTCCTGAGGCTGATTCGATTTGTATCTCGGTACGCTCTCAGCGATTTGATACATTGACGATACAGTGAAGCCTCTACGGATACTGTTCGATACGATTCATCCCTGCTGGCGATTTACCAATTTGAGTTCAATACGATTCAAGATGCAATTTGAAACGATTCAACACATTACAGAGAATTTTCAAGTGCACAACTGTTTTTTAAAAATCATCATAATTACCTATCTCTCTCTTTCTCTGTGAAAAATTTGTTTGATACTTTATTGGTTTTGATAATAAATAAATTCTACTTAAAAAATGCACTTCATTATGGTTCAGACAAGAGGATTGTTTTATTCCTAATAAACTTTAAATCATTAGCAAAAATGTTACATTTGTTGTTAGTCTCAACTGTTGCTAAATTTCTTTTAGGATTTTCCCCAAGGGATCAATAAAGTAAATCTCTATACTTTTTTTAACAATTAATTGAAATAGCCAATTTAAAAGATTAGGCCTCTTAAAAATAAATAATTAAAAATGAATCATTGACAAAGCAATTTTCTCAGATCCTCCTTTAATAATAGTGTTTTCTGTCTGTAATTTAACAAAACCACTTGTTAAACCTACTCTAGCATTAACTCTGTGCATTGTGTAAATAACTTCAACATAGTGTCTCTAATACTGACTAACAGATTCTAGTGCCTAACAGAGCAGAAACCATTCAGATTCACTAATGTTGCTCATCTCCTCCTCACCTGTTCTTACCAGGTTTTCTAACTGCGGCTGCACCACCTGGCTTCCGTAGTTTTACTGAAGGTGCATTCAACAAAACGAGGACAAAACAGATAAACTATAAACTGATCAACCAGTTGAACGCGAAGTCATTGCTGTTAAATAGCGGGACAGTTCTCTCCCATGCCCCTCCGAGTAACGAGTTACAAGGACAGCAGTTGAGCCATGAAACCTTCGTTAAACGCCACGTGAACGAGCGTTGACTTGGTGGCAGACATACACGCACGCGCACCACACAGCGTTTGCAGCACCTGCAGCTCGCCCTGCAACCCGGGTGGAGCTGCTCAGTATAAAAGTAGCACATGAGAGGAAAAAGGCTGGACACCCCTGAACTATTCGATGTAACCATTGTTTTCAACGATGAGAGAGAAAGATACGTTGCGCATTTAGCAGTCAGCTGAAGCTACCGGAGCAGTCAGATTATACAGGTCATGGATTATTGGCTAGAAAGATATTGCTTTGATTTCAAGTAGGTGGACAGGTGTCTGAGCTGTCCAATCAAATTCAGACAATCATTCAGCATCTGTTGGTTCGTTGCCATGGTGATCCATACTATAGCATGTGTCCTTTAGCCCCAGCATAGAGCCAGAACTAAAAAGTGTCATCCAGAGGAGCTCTCCAGTCTTCCTGATGGATTCTCTGTTCCAGGTGAAAATGTCCAAAGTGACTCATTCTGAGGATTGATGCCAAACAACATGCAGCCCCAGTAAAGTGGTTTCTTCTCCATGGTAACCAGTAGATGAGTGAAAGCTCTCTGATCATCAGCAGTGACATGAGACAGTAGCTGTCTTTGGACGTAGAAACCATCTGTGTGCTGGACTGTTGATTGTGTTGTTGTGAAGATCAGCTTTCTGACACTCTGGCTTTGAATAGAGATCTTTGAGCTGATCAAGTTGCTGCAGCTCATCTTGTCCAGGCAGCAGAGCTGAGAGATGCTGAGAAGCTGCTTGATCATCCATCACATCATCAATCAGTTTCAATAACAGTGTGGATGTTGGACTGTTCCTTTCTCAGTGGAGAACAATCAGAGCCATGTAATGTCCATGTTGACCTGCTGACAGAGAGACTGATGCTCTGACTCCTCCTCCTTTCAGGGCGGAGCCTGCTGGAGTCCAATGGTTGACACCAGGTCTGAGGAAGTGTAAGTGTGTTTTGATTGGATTCATTCAACCATCTTCAAACTGTCACATCACTCATTCATCAGTCATCATCAAAGAGTCAATAAATGAACAGATGATAGATCAATAACTGCAGCTGGATTGTTTGTTGTCTCCATCAGATTCCTGTCAACTCACAATCGACACAAACACAGTGAACACACACATCAAACTGTCTGATGACAACAGGAAGGTGACACGTGTGAAGAAAGATCAGTCGTATCCTGATCATCCTGACAGGTTTGATGTCTGTACTCAGCTGTTGTGTGGAACTGGTCTGACTGGTCGCTGTTACTGGGAGGTTGAGTGGAGAAGAAGAGTTTCTATATCAGTGAGTTACAGAGGAATCAAGTGGAAAGGAAACAGTAATGACTGTGAGTTTGGATTGAATGATCAGTCCTGGAGTCTGAGATGTTCTGATGATGGTTATTCTGTCTGGTATAAAAACAGAGTAACATCTATCATCTCCTCCTCCTCTGTCTCTAACAGAGTAGCAGTGTATGTGGACTGTCCTGCTGGCATTCTGTCCTTCTACAGAGTCTCCTCTGACTCACTGATCCACCTCCACACCTTCAACACCACATTCACTCAAACTCTTTATCCTGGATTCAGGTTCTTGTCTCCTGGTTCTTCTGTGTCTCTGTGCTGAGTTTATTGTAAAGAGTCTCCTCCTGTCAGAGAAACTCTCTCTGTTGATCAGATCCTTCAGTCTGTTCATGTCTGTCTCTTTCACTCAGATTGATGGATTACAGCTGTTTCTTATTGAAACTCTTCTAAATGCTTCCTTGTAAACTTCTTCCTCTTCCAGTCCTTTAAAGATGGAAGCTGTGATGATTCCAGGATCCAAATGTTTTTCTGTCTGTTTCCAGTCAAAGCTTCACTCTGAAAATCAGGATGTTGTTTCTCTGAAGCTCATCTGAACTGCAGCTAACCTGAACTGAATGCTCTCAAATTAGATTTGTTGACATTAACATGTTCACAATAAAGTTTTTGACTCATTCACTTTGACTTTGATTTGATCCTGTGAGGAACTGAAAGAACTGGATGAAAATCTGCTGAGTCAGCATCAATCTGAAAGCCTCCTCTGACCAGGAAATAGACGGCACCCTGAAGTAGATGTAACCAGGTGGTTGGAGGTTCAAAGTTCCTACAGCATGCCCTGTTAGTGAATGCAGCATCAGTTACCTCTTCACCACGCCCACTTGATTACCTGATGGCATAAAGGTGTGCAGCCCAGTGAATGGGTTGGTTTGTGTGACAGGGCTGGTATGCGGTCGTGTGGGTGCCTGGCTGTGAGTAGCTCCTCCATTTGTTTGTTTTAAGAGTTATTTTGTTATTCATGTAGATATTTTGGTTGCTTTAAGGTCTGAGGAGTCCGCTGAATTGAATGCAGCTTCTAGGGGTGCTCTGAGCCCTGGTGTGAGCTGCTCTCTGAACTGCTTAGGTAATTTACAAAGTTTTATTGGTGGTTGGGGTTGTTTAATCTACAGTGGCATAATTGTGTTTTTTGTTTGCTTGTAGGCAGGCCACTGCTGCTCAGTTGGGGGGGAAAATTAAGTTTATCAACTGGGTTTTAGAGGAGACAAGCTCTCAACCACGTCAGCATTTTAGTGGGTTTTGTTCCAGTTTTCTTTTCTGTCTGGAGTCCCTTTATTGGTTTCGTCCCTGGTTGTTATAAGTTGTTTTTTTTCATTATTATTTACCAGTTAAAGGTCCTTGGTTACTTTGATTAAGGTGATTTATTTTGTATTTGGTTTGGGAAGGGGGAACATTTTTTAAAATGAACTATTAAAGCTGTTTTTACTAGTAACCCAAGTCAATAAAGATCTTTACATTTTGCTACCTCTGTCTGGGTTCCTTTTGCACCAACTTAACCTTGGGTTAGTTGGCCATTGTGGTACAATTTAGGGGCCTCTAGCCTTGCCCATGGTCACAAATTGGCATTGTTGGCATTTGCTGGATCTGGTGAACAGGGCAGAGTGTAATTTAAAAGTAGATGACTTGTGGGGTTTTAGTGTGGTTGAGAGCTATTAGGATTTTTAAGGGTTTACAGCTTAACTGAGCAGCAGTTGGCGCATTGTGGAAAGTTTGCTGAGACCTTGGGGAGGACGTTCATTCCATCGAACATGGCGGAAGAGCTACAGCAGCTTCGGGACCGGGTCAGCAAGTTGGAGGCAGAGCGGGATCAGCTGAAACAGTCGCAGGACGTCGCCCAGGCAGGACCTAGTTGTGGAGGAGCTGAAAACACAGGAACTATGGACCGCTTCATTTACCTGCCTCGAGAAAGAAAGTGCCCCATGTTCTGGGGAAGTCATGGTATTGAAATCGATGACTGGGAGGAGGAAGTCCGGGCAAGCATGCGTGCTAGGCATGTTGGACCGTCAGATCAACCTGGGTTTGTCTTTGATCATCTAGAGGGTGAAGCTCGAGATGAGATAAAGTATAGGACGGACGGTGAACGGGGGACATTGAGACTGTCTTTAAGATTTTAAAAGAACTGTATGGGTGCCAGAAACCTTACATTTTGCTGCAAGAAGACTTTTTTTCCAGGAGGCAGTTGGAGGGGGAGTCTTTACAAGAATTTTCACATGCATTGTTTTGTTTGATGGAAAAAGTAATTGCTAATGCTCCTTATAGGATGACAAATTCACCTACACTGTTACGGGATCAGTTTGTTGAAAATGTAAATAATCCTAGTCTACGCCGAGAGCTTAAGCGGTTAGTGCAGGATAATGCAACCCATACGCTACTTGATGTCCGGGAAGAGGCCATTAAGTGGGAACGTGAGGGGGGGGGTTGGTGAGAGTAAGGCTACTTTCCATTCTGTACCCTCTTTGTGTGCTATTCAAAGTGCTAATGGGCCGCTACAGGCCCCCTCTCCTACCGGTACTGCGTCCCAACTAGAAGCTTTAACGGCTTTAGTTCAGAAACAACAAGAGCAATTGGCGCAAATCACCCTGGCCCTTTCTGCTATACAGTCACATTCACCAGTGTCTCCAGGGTTGACTGGTGTTACCTGCTATCGCTGTTGTAGTGTTATACACTATGTAGTTAAACCTTGTAGTGTGTATAAAAGCTGTTTTATTACTCACCTTCCGCTTTATCTATCACAGCTACCGAGGATTTAGACGAGAGTCTGTGTGCTCTGGAGACCTGGATTTAAACAACTGTTTGTGATAAAAGCAGGATGATCTAGATTCTGTTTAGTTGCAGGGAGCATTTATGTACCTGTTATTTGACGAATGGAAGCTGAGTCAGGAATAAATACATTCAATATTTATTATAAAAGCTGACGAACATTTGTAAACAGATTAGCATTTGAGGTAGCAAGTTGGTTAGCATTCACTAAATGGTAGATGTTCTAAATTGATCTTCTGAGTTTAGAAACTGAGTCTCGCGGTGAAGACTAGGGAGTTAGCTTAAGGGTTTAGTTATCAGGGATAAGGTGGAGAGGTTACCTTGATGAGCAGCCTAGTGGTATAGGGTTAGCTTTATCAAAGTAGCCTGCTTTACCAGGTCATGGGTAGTTACTGCACCTCGCTCCTGGATCACGTCCGGCTGGTGGAGTTCGACGAGGAAGCGGAGATTCCCCCTCGGTCGATCTGGGGCCTGACAGGTATGGGGACCCGCCGGGCCAAGCGGAGAGCGTCCGTGGATGCAGAGATCAGTGGGACCCATGGCTAGTCGGTTGATAGCTGGCTGTCTTACCCATTCTGGTTGGAATAGAGAGGCAGGTGGATGTTTCCTGCTCTCAGGGGTAAGAAGCTTCTTCGACTGCTACGGGGCTTGACCCATTACCGGAACAGTCGGCATCAATAACCCACTGTGTAGCGAGTGACAGCGGGCTTGTCGTCTCCTCCGAGGCTGGCGGAGAACTGGATTCTTCCGTGCGGAGCAGACAGCTGAGAGCCGTCAGTGAAACGTGGGCCAATCAGGAGACTCTAAACAAGACACGTGACTCAAGCTCTAAAGTCCTACGTCACCTCCGTGTGAGGAGTGTGGAAGGTTTACTTATTTATCCTTAGCAAGGTGGAAATAAGTAATAATACTGATTTAACCTTTTAGCAAAGTAACAATAATACTGAAGCTGGATCAAACATTCACAATGCTGTAAGAGAAAGTGCATTAATCATTTAAGACATTTCTGTAACAGATTAAGGTGTCATTTTAGGAAGAGACACCAAGAGTCTTTATTATTATTGTTATTTAAAGTCCGGTGGCTTCTTCCAATACGACCGTGACCTTGGAGGAATGTTGATTCAGGTTAAAACATAATAAAAGAGTCATTATAATCCGAGTTATTGGGAAGAAGATGGATTATTATTTTAGATGATCACGTAGGTCAGAGGTCAGAGTGTATATTGATCACGCTACAGACCCCCCTTTTGTCAAGGGCAGGGGCACCTAGCAGAAGGCCGTGGCCTTGACAACCAATCCGAGTGATGGAGGACATCCGTGAACATCAGGAACCGAAAAGGAGGGAAGGTTAGTGGTACCTCCCCACCAGCAGAGTCAATCAACGATATGTGAAACAGTGTTACCAGGCACAGGGGAACCCTGTGTCGATGACCTTCAGGAAGTATGAGCATCCCACAACAAAACAGAATCACAGGAGGAGGGCATCCGTCCACACGATGCCGGAGACTGAGGAGCGGGGCAGTTCGTGAAGGGGTAGCAGCAGAGAGAGGGAGAAGGATTCCAATCCAGAGCCGCGTCGGCAGTCGACTTGCAGACGAGACCCGTCGGGAGCCTTGGACCTCTGTAGGCTGGACAGCAGAGCAGAGTAGAGGCACAGCACAGCAAAGAACCACAATCTGGTAAAAGGGCACCCAAAATGTGTGAGTGTAGGCAGATATGGTTGAAATAAACTAGAAAATTGGTTTATCTAATTTAAATATAGGCTATGTGTCATGCCATTACATTAACTAGGGTTTAAACCTAGAGAAATAAATTTGGAAATTTATTATTTGTATAAACTCTGAAAAGATTGACATTTACATGGATCAGTTCACTCTAAGAGTCATATTTTAACGTAAAATTTGGAAAGACTCAAAGTCATATTTTGACCTAAGGTTTGACCTATTTAAGGTTTGGAAATACTTTAGTAAACTAAAGATTGTAGTGTTTGAACTAAGAATTTTAGTTTCAGGTTAGAGAAGTAAGATATTAAAGATTTGACAAGAAGGTTTAGGAGGACGTAGTATTAATCTTACATTACCTTATTATCCTTAAATTTGATTTAGGAAAGTAAATTAAATGACTTGGCTCGCCATTATAGAGATAATTAACATGGAATAATTATCGTAAATAATAGAAAAGTAACATTAAGTTTGATTTAAACAAAGTAATTTTACTAATTGAATACAGCATTAGGCTGAATTAAAGGAACTCTGGCTTAGATGTTTTTACCTATGAGGACGCACAGCTGCCCGCAGTACAGCAAATGACGTCAGCAGCTCGACCAAGTCTGTTTACCAATAAACTCATGGTTAGTAACACATGGTTAAAGGGACCTGAACATGTACACACATTCACGTCAGACAACAGAAAGAGGGAGACTGAGGTATTAGAAGAAGTCAGAGAACACATAGACTCAACGATGGAATAGAAGAGTCCTAAATAACCATCACCCCCCTTTTGTTTAGAGGGTGGTATAACTAGACGTCGCTCAGGTAGGAGGGTCAGGGAGCGGCGGAGCCGGTGGTAACGTAGCTCGTCCCGAAGGAGGAGGAGGCGGCGCGGCTGGCGGCGACACTTCCTGTCCCGAGGGAGGAGGAAGAGGCGCGGCTGGTGGCGACGCAACCTGCGTTGAAGGAGGGGGTGGTTGATTACCACGCCCTGGCGGCGCAATAGCACGCTCTACCCGATCCCCTATCCTATCGATTGAGATTCCCATTGGGCTTATACGTCCTGTGAAGTACCAGAAGAGTAGGCTGGCCAACCCTATTGTCAGAGCGCAGTTAAAGATGATTAGGAGCGATAACACCGTGTCTGCTGAGGACCACGCGTAGGACACCGGTCTGTCGAGACCAACGTCCAAGGAGAGCTCCCGCAGGACATTGTCCACCGCTGCGACCTGGATGGTCATGGGACCGTCGTATATGATACGTTCCACGGTGGCAGGTGACAATGCAAACGAGATGTTATCGTAGAAGTCAGAGGTTTCCACGGTGGACTCATGTTGTCTAGGGTCCAAATGATAGAGTGCAACCTCACCCATGTGGACCGTAGCACCTCGGGGAACTGACACCCACATCGGAGCGGGTGGCAAGTCCACGCGGGTTGACACGTCATGGCGACCATAGAAGACCTCTGCTTCTCGCGCAGGAGTATGGACTAGCCAGCGCAGACCTACATTAACCGAGGTGGTTTGTAAGACCTGAGAGCGTGGGGTTACCGTCATTGGGCACTTTGCATCTTTAGTTAGCTCTGATATGCCACATAAAGCGGCTGTGTTATCACGCAGAAAAGGATTACCCGGACAGAGATAGTGAAGGTCGCGCGTGAGCGNTGGTTAGCACTGTTGCCTCGCAGCAAGGAGGTCGTGGGTTCGCGTCCCGGCTCTGCGGCCTCTCTGCGTGGAGTTTGCATGTTCTCCCCATGCATGCGTGGGTTTCCTCCGGGTGCTCCGGTTTCCTCCCACAGTCCAAAGACATGACTGTCAGGCTACTTGGGCTGGTAAATTGTCCTTAGGTGTGAGTGGGTGTGTGGTTGTTTGTCTCTGTGTGGCCCTGCGATGGACTGGCGACCTGTCCAGGGTGTCCCCCGCCTCTCGCCCCTTGACCGCTGGAGATAGGCACCAGCTGCCCCGCGACCCTCTGTGGAGGAATAAGCGGCTACAGAAAATGGATGGATGGATGGATGGGTCCCGGCCCCACCAGGTGTCACTGTGGAGCTCTATGTTCACTTAAAAGAATCAATAGGAAAAAATAGTTTGTTTTAGACTAATACTGCATAAAAACCCATTCTGTTAAAGATTCTGTTATAAATATTTGTGTATTTATATATAAGTCTTTGGCTTGATACTTGATACTAAAAAGGTTAAATTATCTTGAAATTCTGGCGAACGGGCCAGCCCCTCACAATCTGTCTAAAAGACAAGCATCTGAAAATCACTGTGCGCATGCGCAACACGCTCTCAATAGAAACACACGGGGCACGAAGCCCAGTGCTCCAAACCCACACCATGCAATTAAAACTCTGGAATATCACACGTGATGTTACCTTTACGTTCTGTGTGTGGTAGTAGAGTGTCCTCTGCACCTTAGCACAGCTGCATCCACTCAACTGATAGGTGAGCTAATCAACAGCCAGCTGGAAGTGATACTGTATAAGGCCAGTAGTTGGTAGAGTGGTGACACTAGGCTTTGACACTGAGACAGGGTATCCTGTGAAAGCTGTAACTTTGCTCCTGCACTGTTTTGAAGTCTGTTGCACTGATTGGATTTGGTAGGTGAGTTTCTTTAATTTTATTTGTTCACCTACTTCAGTTGCAGTAATTTTATTTTGGTTCCAGTTCTAACAGATCCCGGAAAGAAACAATTTAGTGTCCGGCTCCATTTTAAAGGAGCAAAGGAACTGCGCAGTGTGGTACGTGGTGTTTTGACTTTAATTTGATTGCAACCACTGGTCACGTAAGTGTTTTTGTGTTTTATATATTGCAAGATAGGCAGTCCTGACTAATTGCTGCTCTGGTTAGGAGAGCTGCTGTTTGTTTTGCCTGCGTTACCTGCAGGCCCGGCGCCACGGGGGGGCGTTTGGGGGCGTCGCCCCCCTAAATGAACTACATCGCCCCATGAAAATTTTGTAAAATTCTATTAATCATAGAAACATGTTCAACTAGTTCTAACATTTTTATTTAAATTTGTATCCATACAAAATGAAAAATATGAACATTTTAATAAACAATTTAACAATTTAATAAATACATTTGGTTGTTACAAGTCGTCTTGAACTCATCACGGACGCTCGGTAAAGTTGGAGCTTTAGCAGCTAGCATCTTGCTGTATGTTGTTGTACGTTTTTGGAGCGTGAGAAGGTGGAACCATTACTGAAAAACAGAGATGAAAGAGTCGGAGTTACTCATTCCTCATCGGTTTATCAGAGACGAGTGATGTTCTGTTTATGGTTCTGAAAAACCGTATTATCAGCTCCTCTACTCTACCGGTGTTCGGATTCCAGCCTGCAGTCGAGGTGGAGGAAAGATCTCCTTCTGAGGAGATTGAGCTCATCAGCCACGAATGAAGGTAGGAGGATGGATCATGAGTATGGGAGGAGTATGGAAAGCCAAAACCGCCTCAGTACGCGAGGAGCACTCAGTTGTGCGGGACGGGCGAGCGCACGCCCCCTCCTCCCTCTCCCACTGGTGCCGGGCCTGGTTACCTGACTTATCGTTCACTGTAATCCACACCCCATGGCTGGCCTCTGCTGGAAGACGGCTCGATTGGATTTTGTGGAGGAGCCACACCTGGTGCGCCTCTGCATATCACTCTTTAGTGCTGCCGGTGGACCTGCAGGACCGACAGTCACCTTTTAAACCTCCTGTCACTGGACTGGCTATCGGGCA
>SSNR01000849.1:67076-77583 GCA_006937965.1 Callopanchax toddi | reverse complement strand
ACGCAACAAAAAGCAACCCAACAAAGAGCAACGCAACAAGAAGCAACCCAACAAAGAGCTACGCAACAAAAAGCAACCCAACAAAGAGCTACGCAACAAAAAGCAACCCAACAAAGAGCAACGCAACAAGAAGCAACCCAACAAAGAGCTACGCAACAAAAAGCAACCCAACAAAGAGCAACGCAACAAAAAGCAACCCAACAAAGAGCAACGCAACAAAAAGCAACCCAACAAAGAGCAACGCAACAAGAAGCAACCCAACAAAGAGCAACGCAACAAAAAGCAACGCAACAAAGAGCTACGCAACAAAAAGCAACCCAATAAAGAGCTACGCAACAAGAAGCAACCCAACAAAGAGCAACGCAACAAGAAGCAACCCAACAAAGAGCTACGCAACAAAGAGCAACGCAACAAAGAGCTACGCAACAAAAAGCAACGCAACAAAGAGCTACGCAACAAAAAGCAACCCAACAAAGAGCAACGCAACAAGAAGCAACCCAACAAAGAGCTACGCAACAAAAAGCAACGCAACAAAGAGCTACGCAACAAAAAGCAACCCAACAAAAAGCAACCCAACAAAGAGCTACGCAACAAAAAGCAACCCAACAAAGAGCAACGCAACAAGAAGCAACCCAACAAAGTGCTACGCAACATAAAGCAACGCAACAAAGAGCTACGCAAGAAAAAGCAACGCAACAAAGAGCTAGGCAACAAAAAGCAACCCAACAAAGAGCTACGCAACAAAAAGCAACACAACAAAAAGCAACCCAACAAAGAGCTACGCAACAAAAAGCAACCCAACAAAGAGCAACGCAACAAAGAGCAACGCAACAAAAAGCAACCCAACAAAGAGCTACGCAACAAAAAGCAACCCAACAAAGAGCAACGCAACCAAAAGCAACCCAACAAGGAGCAACGCAAAAAAAACAAATCAACAAACAGCAACGCAACAAGAAGCAACCCAACAAAGAGCAACCCAACAAGAAGAAACCCAACAAAGAGCTACGCAACAAAAAGCAACGCAACAAAGAGCAACCCAACAAAGAGCAACCCAGCAAAGAGCAACACAACAAAAAGCAATGCAACAAAAAGCAACGCAACAAAAAGCAACCCAACAAAGAGCAACGCAACAAAAAGCAACGCAACAAAAAGCAACCCAACAAAGAGCAACGCAACAAAAAGCAACCCAACAAAGAGCAACGCAACAAGAAGCAACGCAACAAAGAGCTACGCAACAAAAAGCAACCCAACAAAGAGCTACGCAACAAGAAGCAACCCAACAAAGAGCAACGCAACAAAAAGCAACGCAACAAAAAGCAATGCAACAAGAAGCAACCCAACAAAGAGCTACGCAACAAAAAGCAACCCAACAAAGAGCTACGCAACAAAAAGCAACCCAACAAAAAGCAACGCAACAAAAAGCAACGCAACAAAAAGCAACGCAACCAAAAGCAACCCAACAAGGAGCAACGCAAAAAAAGCAACCTAACAAACAGCAACGCAACAAGAAGCAACCCAACAAAGAGCAACCCAACAAAAAGCAACCCAACAAAAAGCAACGCAACAAAAAGCAACGCAACAAGAAGCAACCCAACAAAGAGCTACCCAACAAAAAGCAACCCAACAAAAAGCAACGCAACAAAAAGCAATGCAACAAAAAGCAACACAACAAATAGCTACGCAACAAAAAGCAACCCAACAAAGAGCTACGCAACAAGAAGCAACCCAACAAAAAGCAACCCAACAAAGAGTTACGCAACAAAAAGCAACGCAACAAAGAGCTACACAACAAAAAGCAACCCAACAAAGAGCTACGCAACAAGAAGCAACCCAACAAAGAGCTACGCAACAAAAAGCAACCCAACAAAGAGCTATGCAACAAGAAGCAACCCAACAAAGAGGTACGCAACAAAAAGCAACCCAACAAAGAGCTACACAACAAAAAGCAACCCAACAAAAAGCTACCCAACAAAAAGCAACGCAACAAAAAGCAACCCAACAAAGAGCAACGCAACAAGAAGCAACCCAACAAAGAGCTACGCAACAAAAAGCAATGCAACAAAAAGCAATGCAACAAAAAGCAACCCAACAAAGAGCTACGCAACAAAAAGCAACCCAACAAAGAGCTATGCAACAAAAAGCAACCCAACAAAGAGCTAAGCAAACAAAAAGCAACCCAACAAAAAGCAACGCAACAAAAAGCAATGCAACAAAAAGCAACACAACAAATAGCTACGCAACAAAAAGCAACCCAACAAAGAGCAACGCAACAAGAAGCAACCCAACAAAGAGCAACGCAACAAAAAGCAACGCAACAAAGAGCAACCCAACAAAGAGCAACCCAACAAAGAGCAACGCAACAAAAAGCAATGCAACAAAAAGCAACGCAACAAGAAGCAACCCAACAAAGAGCTACGCAACAAAAAGCAACGCAACAAGAAGCAACCCAACAAACAGCAACGCAACAAAGAGCAACCCAACAAAGAGCAACCCAGCAAAGAGCAACACAACAAAAAGCAATGCAACAAAAAGCAACGCAACAAAAAGCAACCCAACAAAGAGCAACGCAACAAAAAGCAACCCAACAAAGAGCTACGCAACAAAAAGCAACCCAACAAAGAGCTACGCAACAAAAAGCAACGCAACAAAGAGCTACGCAACAAAAAGCAACGCAACAAAGAGCTACGCAACAAAAAGCAACGCAACAAAAAGCAACGCAACAAAGAGCAACGCAACAAGAAGCAACCCAACAAAAAGAGCTACGCATCAAAAAGCAACCCAACAAAGAGGTATGCAACAAAAAGTAACCCAACAAAGAGCCACGCAACAAAAAGCAACCCAACAAAGAGCAACGCAACAAGAAGCAACCCAACAAAGAGCTACGCAACAAAAAGCAACGCAACAAAGAGTTACGCAACAAAAAGCAACCCAACAAAGAGCTACGCAACAAGAAGCAACCCAACAAAAAGCAACCCAACAAAGAGCAACGCAACAAAAAGCAACCCAACAAAGAGCTACGCAACAAAAAGCAACGCAACAAAAAGCAACCCAACAAAGAGCTACGCAACAAAAAGCAACACAACAAAGAGCTACGCAACAAAAAGCAACGCAAAAAAGAGCAACCCAACAAAGAGCAACCCAGCAAAGAGCAACACAACAAAAAGCAACACAACAAAAAGCAACACAACAAAAGCAACGCAACAAAAAGCAACCCAACAAAGAGCAACGCAACAAAAAGCAACCCAACAAAGAGCTACGCAACAAAAAGCAACCCAACAAAGAGCTACGCAACAAAAAGCAACCCAACAAAGAGCAACGCAACAAGAAGCAACCCAACAAAGAGCTACGCAACAAAAAGCAACCCAACAAAGAGCTACGCAACAAAAAGCAACGCAACAAAAAGCAATGCAACAAAAAGCATCCCAACAAAGAGCAACGCAACAAAAAGCAACGCAACAAAAAGCAATGCAACAAAAAGCAATGCAACAAGAAGCGACCCAACAAAGAGCAACGCAACAAAAAGCAATGCAACAAAAAGCAATGCAACAAGAAGCAACCCAGAAAAGAGCTACGCAACAAAAAGCAACCCAACAAAAAGCAACGCAACAAAAAGCAACCCAACAAAGAGCAACGCAACAAGAAGCAACCCAACAAAGAGCTACGCAACAAAAAGCAACGCAACAAAGAGTTACAAAACAAAAAGCAACCCAATAAAGAGCTACACAACAAGAAGCAACCCAACAAAGAGCAACGCAACAAAAAGCAACGCAACAAAGAGCTACGCAACAAAAAGCAACCCAACAAAGAGCAACGCAACAAGAAGCAACCCAACAAAGAGCTACGCAACAAAAAGCAACCCAACAAAGAGCTACGCAACAAGAAGCAACCCAACAAAAAGCAACCCAACAAAGAGGTACGCAACAAGAAGCAACCCAACAAAAAGCAACGCAACAAAGAGCTACGCAATAAAATGCAACCCAACAAAGAGCTACGCAACAAAAAGCAACGCAACAAAGAGCAACACAACAAAAAGCAATGCAACAAAAAGCAACACAACAAAGAGCTACACAACAAGAAGCAACGCAACAAAGAGCTACGCAACAAAATGCAACGCAACAAAGAGCAACGCAACAAAAAGCAACGCAACAAAAAGCAACCCAACAAAGAGCAACGCAACAAGAAGCAACCCAACAAAGAGCTACGCAACAAAAAGCAACCCAACAAAGAGGTACGCAACAAAAAGCAACCCAACAAAGAGCAACGCAACAAAAAGCAACCCAACAAAGAGCAACGCAACAAGAAGCAACCCAACAAAGAGCTACGCAACAAAAAGCAACGCAACAAAGAGCTACGCAACAAAAAGCAACGCAACAAAGAGCTACGCAACAAAAAGCAACGCAACAAAGAGCTACGCAACAAAAAGCAACCCAACAAAGAGCTACGCAACAAAAAGCAACCCAACAAAGAGCAACGCAACAAAAAGCAACGCAACAAAAAGCAACACAACAAAGAGCTACGCAACAAAAAGCAACCCAACAAAGAGCTACGCAACAAGAAGCAACCCAACAAAGAGCTACGCAACAAAAAGCAACCCAACAAAGAGCAACGCAACAAAAAGCAACCCAACAAAGAGCTACGCAACAAAAAGCAACCCAACAAAGAGCAACGCAACAAAAAGCAACCCAACAAAGAGCTACGCAACAAAAAGCAACCCAACAAAGAGCTAAGCAAACAAAAAGCAACCCAACAAAAAGCAACGCAACAAAAAGCAATGCAACAAGAAGCAACCCAACAAAGAGCTACGCAACAAAAAGCAACGCAACAAAAAGCAATGCAACAAAAAGCAACCCAATAAAGAGCTACGCAACAAGAAGCAACCCAACAAAGAGCAAAGCAACAAGAAGCAACCCAACAAAGAGCTACGCAACAAAAAGCAACCCAACAAAGAGCTATGCACTAAGAAGCAACCCAACAAAGAGCAACGCAACAAGAAGCAACCCAACAAAGAGCAACGCAACAAAAAGCAATGCAAAAAGAAGCAACCCAACAAAGAGCTACGCAACAAAAAGCAACCCAACCAAGAGCTACGCAACAAAAAGCAACCCAACAAAGAGCAACGCAACAAGAAGCAACCCAACAAAGAGCTACGCAACAAAAAGCAACGCAACAAAGAGCTACGCAACAAAAAGCAACCCAACAAAGAGCTACGCAACAAAAAGCAACGCAACAAGAAGCAACCCAACAAAGTGCTACGCAACAAAAAGCAACCCAACAAAGAGCTACGCAACAAGAAGCAACCCAACAAAGAGCTACGCAACAAAAAGCAACCCAACAAAGAGCAACGCAACAAAAAGCAACCCAACAAAGAGCTACGCAACAAAAAGCAACCCAACAAAGAGCTATGCAACAAGAAGCAACCCAACAAAGAGCTACGCAACAAGAAGCAACCCAACAAAGAGCTACGCAACAAAAAGCAACGCAACAAGAAGCAACCCAACAAAGAGCTACGCAACAAAAAGCAACGCAACAAAGAGCAACGCAACAAAAAGCAACCCAACAAAGAGCTACGCAACAAAAAGCAACCCAACAAAGAGCAAAGCAACAAGAAGCAACCCAACAAAGAGCAACGCAACAAGAAGCAACCCAACAAAGAGCTACGCAACAAAAAGCAACCCAACAAAGAGCAACGCAACAAGAAGCAACCCAACAAAGAGCTACGCAACAAAAAGCAACGCAACAAAGAGTTACGCAACAAAAAGCAACCCAACAAAGAGCTATGCAACAAGAAGCAACCCAACAAAGAGCAACGCAACAAAAAGCAACCCAACAAAGAGCAACGCAACAAAAAGCAACCCAACAAAGAGCTACGCAACAAAAAGCAACCCAACAAAGAGCAACGCAACAAGAAGCAACCCAACAAAGAGCTACGCAACAAAAAGCAACCCAACAAAGAGCTAAGCAAACAAAAAGCAACCCAAAAAAAAGCAACGCAACAAAAAGCAATGCAAAAAAAAGCAACACAACAAATAGCTACGCAACAAAAAGCAACCCAACAAAGAGCTACGCAACAAAAAGCAACCCAACAAAAAGCAACCCAACAAAGAGCTACGCAACAAAAAGCAACCCAACAAAGAGGAACGCAACAAGAAGCAACCCAACAAAGAGCTACGCAACAAAAAGCAACCCAACAAAGACCTACGCAACAAAAAGCAACGCAACAAAGAGCAACGCAACAAAGAGCAACCCAACAAAGAGCTACGCAACAAAAAGCAACCCAACAAAGAGCAACCCAACAAAGAGCAACGCAACAAAAAGCAACCCAACAAAGAGCTACGCAACAAAAAGCAACCCAACAAAGAGCTACGCAACAAAAAGCAACCCAACAAAGAGCAACGCAACAAGAAGCAACCCAACAAAGAGCTACGCAACAAGAAGCAACCCAACAAAGAGCAACGCAACAAAGAGCAACCCAACAAAGAGCTACGCAACAAAAAGCAACCCAACAAAGAGCAACGCAACAAAAAGCAACCCAACAAAGAGCAACGCAACAAGAAGCAACCCAACAAAGAGCTACGCAACAAAAAGCAACCCAACAAAGAGCTACGCAACAAAAAGCAACCCAACAAAGAGCAACGCAACAAAAAGCAACCCAACAAAGAGCTACGCAACAAAAAGCAACCCAACAAAGAGCAACGCAACAAGAAGCAACGCAACAAAGAGCAACGCAACAAGAAGCAACGCAACAAAGAGCTACGCAACAAAAAGCAACCGAAGAAAGAGTAACGCAAAAAAAAGCAACCCAACAAAGAGCTAAGCAAACAAAAAGCAACCCAACAAAAAGCAAAGCAACAAAAAGCAATGCAACAAAAAGCAACACAACAAATAGCTACGCAACAAAAAGCAACCCAACAAAGAGCTACGCAACAAGAAGCAACCCAACAAAAAGCAACCCAACAAAGAGTTACGCAACAAAAAGCAACGCAACAAAGAGCAACGCAACAAGAAGCAACCCAACAAAGAGCAACGCAACAAAAAGCAATGCAAAAAGAAGCAACCCAACAAAGAGCTACGCAACAAAAAGCAACCCAACCAAGAGCTACGCAACAAGAAGCAACTCAACAAAGAGCTACGCAACAAAAAGCAACCCAACAAAGAGCTACGCAAACAAAAAGCAACCCAACAAAAAGCAACGCAACAAAAAGCAATGCAACAAAAAGCAACCCAACAAAGAGCTACGCAACAAACAGCAACCCAACAAAGAGCTACGCAACAAAAAGCAACGCAACAAAGAGCTACGCAACAAAAAGCAACCCAACAAAGAGCAACGCAACAAGAAGCAACCCAACAAAGAGCTACGCAACAAAAAGCAACCCAACAAAGAGCTACGCAACAAAAAGCAACCCAACAAAGAGCTACGCAACAAAAAGCAACGCAACAAAAAGCAATGCAAAAAGAAGCAACCCAACAAAGAGCTAGGCAACAAAAAGCAACCCAACAAAGAGGTACGCAACAAAAAGCAACCCAACAAAAAGCAACCCAACAAAGAGCTACGCAACAAAAAGCAACCCAACAAAGAGCTACGCAACAAAAAGCAACCCAACAAAGAGCTACGCAACAAAAAGCAACGCAACAAAAAGCAACCCAACAAAGAGCTACGCAACAAAAAGCAACCCAACAAAGAGCTACGCAACAAAAAGCAACCCAACAAAGTGCAACGCAACAAGAAGCAACCCAACAAAGAGCTACGCAACAAAAAGCAACCCAACAAAGAGCTAAGCAAACAAAAAGCAACCCAAAAAAAGCAACGCAACAAAAAGCAATGCAACAAAAAGCAACCCAACAAATAGCTACGCAACAAAAAGCAACCCAACAAAGAGCTACGCAACAAAAAGCAACCCAACAAAAAGCAACCCAACAAAGAGCTACGCAACAAAAAGCAACCCAACAAAGAGCAACGCAACAAGAAGCAACCCAACAAAAAGCTACGCAACAAAAAGTAACGCAACAAAGAGCTACGCAACAAAAAGCAACCCAACAAAGAGCTACGCAACAAAAAGCAACCCAACAAAGAGCTACGCAACAAGAAGCAACCCAACAAAGAGCAACGCAACAAAAAGCAACCCAACAAAGAGCAACGCAACAAAAAGCAATGCAAAAAGAAGCAACCCAACAAAGAGCTACGCAACAAAAAGCAACCCAACAAAGAGCTACGCAAACAAAAAGCAACCCAACAAAAAGCAACGCAACAAAAAGCAATGCAACAAAAAGCAACACAACAAATAGCTACGCAACAAAAAGCAACCCAACAAAGAGCTACGCAACAAGAAGCAACCCAACAAAAAGCAACCCAACAAAGAGTTACGCAACAAAAAGCAACGCAACAAAGAGCTACGCAACAAAAAGCAACCCAACAAAGAGCTAACCAAACAAAAAGCAACCCAAAAAAAAGCAAAACAACAAAAAGCAATGCAAAAAAAAGCAACACAACAAACAGCTACGCAACAAAAAGCAACCCAACAAAGAGCTACGCAACAAAAAGCAACACAACAAAGAGCTACGCAACAAAAAGCAACCCAACAAAAAGCAACCCAACAAAGAGCGACGCAACAAAAAGCAACCCAACAAAAAGCTACGCAACAAAAAGCAACCCAACAAAGACCAACGCAACAAAAAGCAACCCAACAAAGAGCTACGCAAACAAAAAGCAACGCAACAAAAAGCAATGCAACAAAAAGCAACACAACAAAGAGCTACGCAACAAAAAGCAACCCAAAGAAGAGCAACGCAACAAGAAGCAACCCAACAAAGAGCTACGCAACAAAAAGCAACCCAACCAAGAGCTACGCAACAAAAAGCAACTCAACAAAGAGCTACGCAACAAAAAGCAACCCAACAAAGAGCTAAGCAAACAAAAAGCAACCCAACAAAAAGCAACGCAACAAAAAGCAAACAAACAAAAAGCAACACAACAAAAAGCAACGCAACAAAAAGCAACCCAACAAAGAGCAACGCAACAAGAAGCAACCCAACAAAGAGCTACGCAACAAAAAGCAACCCAACAAAAAGCAAACCAACAAAGAGCTACGCAAAAAAAAGCAACCCAACAAAGAGCTAAGCAAACAAAAAGCAACCCAACAAAAAGCAACGCAACAAAAAGCAATGCAACAAGAAGCAACCCAACAAAGAGCAACGCAACAAAAAGCAACGCAACAAAAAGCAATGCAACAAGAAGCAACCCAACAAAGAGCTACGCAACAAAAAGCAACCCAACAAAGAGCAACGCAACAAGAAGCAACCCAACAAAGAGCTACGCAACAAAAAGCAACCCAACAAAAAGCAACCCAACAAGAGCTACGCAACAAAAAGCAACCCAACAAAGAGCTACGCAACAAGAAGCAACCCAACAAAGAGCTACGCAACAAAAAGCAACCCAACAAAGAGCAACGCAACAAAAAGCAACCCAACAAAAAGCAAAGCAACAAAAAGCAATGCAACAAAAAGCAACACAACAAATAGCTACGCAACAAAAAGCAACCCAACAAAGAGCTACGCAACAAAAAGCAACCCAACAAAGAGCAACGCAACAAAAAGCAACCCAATAAAGAGCTACGCAACAAGAAGCAACCCAACAAAGAGCAACGCAACAAGAAGCAACCCAACAAAGAGCTACGCAACAAAAAGCAACCCAACAAAGAGCTACGCAACAAAAAGCAACCCAACAAAAAGCAACCCAACAAAGAGCAACGCAACAAAAAGCAACCCAACAAAGAGCTACGCAACAAAAAGCAACCCAACAAAGAGCTACGCAACAAAAAGCAACCCAACAAAAAGCAACCCAACAAAGAGCTACGCAACAAAAAGCAACCCAACAAAGAGCAACGCAACAAGAAGCAACCCAACAAAGAGCAACGCAACAAAAAGCAACGCAACAAAAAGCAATGCAACAAGAAGCAACCCAATAAAGAGCAACGCAACAAGAAGCAACCCAACAAAGAGCAACGCAACAAGAAGCAACCCAACAAAGAGCTACGCAACAAAAAGCAACGCAGCAAAGAGCTACGCAACAAAAAGCGACCCAACAAAGAGCTACGCAACAAAAAGCAACGCAACAAAAAGCAACGCAACAAGAAGCAACCCAACAAAGAGCTAGGCAACAAAAAGCAACCCAACAAAGAGGTACGCAACAAAAAGCAACCCAACAAAGAGCTACGCAACAAAAAGCAACCCAACAAAAAGCAACCCAACAAAAAGCAACGCAACAAAAAGCAACCCAACAAAGAGCTACGCAACAAAAAGCAACCCAACAAAGAGCTACGCAACAAAAAGCAACCCAACAAAGAGCAACGCAACAAGAAGCAACCCAACAAAGAGCTACGCAACAAAAAGCAACCCAACAAAAAGCAACCCAACAAAGAGCTACGCAACAAACAGCAACCCAACAAAGAGCTACGCAACAAAAAGCAACGCAACAAAGAGCTACGCAACAAAAAGCAACCCAACAAAGAGC
>SSNR01000849.1:52958-63949 GCA_006937965.1 Callopanchax toddi | reverse complement strand
CAAACAAAAAGCAACCCAACAAAAAGCAACGCAACAAAGAGCTACGCAACAAAAAGCAACCCAACAAAGAGCTAAGCAAACAAAAAGCAACCCAACAAAAAGCAACGCAACAAAAAGCAATGCAACAAAAAGCAACCCAACAAAGAGCTAAGCAAACAAAAAGCAACCCAACAAAAAGCAACGCAACAAAAAGCAATGCAACAAAAAGCAACACAACAAATAGCTACGCAACAAAAAGCAACCCAAAGAAGAGCTACGCAACAAGAAGCAACCCAACAAAGAGCTACGCAACAAAAAGCAACCCAACAAAGAGTTACGCAACAAAAAGCAACCCAACAAAGAGCTACGCAACAAAAAGCATCTCAACAAAGAGCAACGCAACAAGAAGCAACCCAACAAAGAGCTACGCAACAAAAAGCAACCCAACAAAGAGCTAAGCAACAAGAAGCAACCCAACAAAAAGCTACGCAACAAAAAGCAACCCAACAAAGAGCTACGCAACAAGAAGCAACCCAACAAAGAGCAACGCAACAAAAAGCAATGCAAAAAGAAGCAACCCAACAAAGAGCTACGCAACAAAAAGCAACCCAACAAAGAGCTACGCAACAAAAAGCAACCCAACAAAGAGCAACGCAACAAGAAGCAACCCAACAAAGAGCTATGCAACAAAAAGCAACCCAACAAAGAGCTATGCAACAAAAAGCAACCCAACAAAGAGCTACGCAACAAAAAGCAATCCAACAAAAAGCAACGCAACAAAAAGCAATGCAACAAAAAGCAACCCAACAAAGAGCTACGCAACAAGAAGCAACCCAACAAAGAGCAACGCAACAAAAAGCAACGCAACAAAAAGCAATGCAACAAAAAGCAACCCAACAAAGAGCTACGCAACAAAAAGCAACCCAACAAAGAGCTACGCAACAAAAAGCAACCCAACAAAGAGCAACGCAACAAGAAGCAACCCAACAAAAAGCTACGCAACAAAAAGCAACCCAAAGAAGAGCTACGCAACAAGAAGCAACCCAACAAAGAGCTACGCAACAAAAAGCAACCCAACAAAGAGCTACGCAACAAAAAGCAACCCAACAAAGAGCAACGCAACAAAAAGCAACCCAACAAAGAGCTACGCAACAAAAAGCAACCCAACAAAGTGCAACGCAACAAAACGCAACCCAACAAAGAGCTACACAAGAAAAAGCAACGCAAAAAAGAGCAACGCAACAAGAAGCAACGCAAATAAAGAGCAACGCAACAAGAAGCAACGCAACAAAGAGCTACGCAACAAAAAGCAACCGAAGAAAGAGGACCTACTGGACCAGAGGGGACCTACAGGACCAGAGGGGACCCACTGGACCAGAGGGAACCTACTGGACCAGAGGGGACCCACTGGACCAGAGGGGACCTACAGGACCAGAGGGGACCTACTGGACCAGAGGAGACCTACAGGACCAGAGGGGATCCAGTGGACCAGAGGGGACCTACAAGACCAGAGGGGACCTACAAGAACAGAGGGGACCTACAAGAACAGAGGGGACCCACAGGACTAGAGGAGACCCACTGGACCAGACGGGACCTACTGGACCAGATGGGACCTACTGGACCAGAGGGGACCCACTGGACCAGAGGGGACCTACTGGACCAGAGGGGACCCACAGGACCAGAGGGGACCCAGTAGACCAGAGGGGACGTACAGAACCAGTGGGGTCCCACTGGACCAGAGGGGACCCACAAGACCAGAGGGAACCCACTGGACCAGAGGGGACCTACTTGACCAGATGGGAACTACAGGACCAGAGGGGACCCACAAGACCAGAGGGGACCTACTGGACCAGAGGGGACCCACAAGACCAGAGGGGACCTACAGGACCAGAGGAGACCTACTGGACCAGATGGGAACTACAGGACCAGAGGGGACCCACAAGACCAGAGGGGACCTACTGGACCAGAGGGGACCCACAAGACCAGAGGGGACCTACAGGACCAGAGGAGACCTACTGGACCAGAGGGGAACTACTGGACCAGAGGGGACCCACAAGACAAGATGGGACCCACAAGACAAGAGGGGACCCACAAGACAAGAGGGGACCCACAAGACCAGAGGGGACCTACTGGACCAGAGGGGACCTACTGGACTTGAGGGGACCTACAGGACCAGAGGGCCCCACAGGACCAGAGGGGAACTACTGGACCAGAGGGGACCCACTGGACCAGAGGGGACCTACAGGACCAGAGGGGACCTAATGGACCAGAGGGGACCCTACAGGACCAGAGGGGTTCCTACAGGACCAGAGGGGACCCACAGGAGTAGAGGGGACCCACAGGACCAGAGGGGACCCACTGCATCAAAGGGGACCTACAGGACCAGAGGGAACCCACTGGACCAGAGGGGACCTACTGGACCAAAGGGGACCTACTGGATCAGAGGGGACCTACAGGACCAGAGGGGACCTACTGGACCAGAGGGGACCTACAGGACCAGAGGGGACCTACTGGACCAGAAGGGACCCACTGGACCAGAGGGGACCTACACGACCAGAGGGGACCTACAGGACCAGAGGGGACCTACAGGACCAGAGGGGACCTACTGGACTTGAGGGGACCTACAGGACCAGAGGGCCCCACAGGACCAGAGGGGAACTACTGGACCAGAGGGGACCCACTGGACCAGAGGGGACCTACAGGACCAGAGGGGACCTACTGGACCAGAGGGGACCTACAGGACCAGAGGGGACCTACTGGACCAGAAGGGACCCACTGGACCAGAGGGGACCTACACGACCAGAGGGGACCTACAGGACCAAAGGGGACCTACAGGACCAGAGGGGACCTACTGGACCAGAGGGGACCTACAGGACCAAAGGGGACCCACAGGACCAAAGGGGATCCACAAGACCAGAGAGGACCCACTGGACCAGAGGGGACCTCTTACGTCCCCGGGTTTTTGTCTCCCTCTGGTGGATGACCGTGGCTGCTACCTTTGGGCTGTTCTTTCCTGCTGCTGCTGACAGTGACATACCCACTCCTGATCAGCTGCAGCTCATCAGCTCATCAAGGAGCAGAGATAAAAACTCTGTTCAACTTCAGATCAGGGGAGAAAGGATCCGTGCCTCTTCTCCGCCGTTTGTCTGAGCTTTGTCTTCTAGAGATTATCTAGTTTAAAGTATAGAAGTAGTTCTCTTTGTTTAGTTTAGACCTTCATAGTAGTAGTTTGGTTTGGCACTTTATCTTTTTTTGTTGCTTGAGGTTCTTTTGTTCAGGACTGGTAAAAGCCTGTTTTTAGTTTAGTTAAAGAACCTTTTAGTTTAAGAACAACTTTAGTTAAATAACATTCTTAGTTTAAAACTCTCCCTTAGTTAGTATAGTATATTGATCTTTAGTTTAATAGCCATAGTGCTTTATTTCCCGGAGGCTTATCCTCCGGTGTTTTCAGTTTAGATCCTTATTTATATTGATAAACATAGAGCTATTTTTTTGTTTTGTTTCCTAACCATAGTTTATATAGCTCCTTCCTTTGTTGTAAATCTGTTTATATGATAATAAATATAATTTTTGTTTTACAACTTACACAAGTCTCCATTATCATTTTGTTAGACCTCCTTTTTTTCTCCTAGACCTACTGGAGTTCATAACAGGACCCACAAGACCAGAGGGGACCTACAATGACCAACAGAGACCCACACAGACCAGTAGGGACCCACAAAGACCAGTAGGGACCCACAAAGACCAGTAGGGACCCACAAAGACCAGCAGAGACCCACAAAGACCAGCAGAGACCCACAAAGACCAGTAGGGACCCACACAGACCAGTAGGGACCCACAAAGACCAGTAGGGACCCACAAAGACCAGCAGAGACCCACAAAGACCAGCAGAGACCCACAAAGACCAGTAGGGACCCACAAAGACCAGCAGAGACCCACACAGACCAGCAGGGACCCACAAAGACCAGCAGAGACCCAGGCTTGTTTGTCATGATTTTATTCAGCTTTTACACAAAGGGTTTCAACCTGAGGACTTGCTCCTCTGAAGAAATGTCCTCTTGTTGTCTGGACCGTTCTATGATTCTTATCCACTTGGACCAAGACGATCAGGACTTCAGGTTCTGTCTGACCCGCTGGTCTCGGAGCAGGTCTGAACCACAAGTTCTGGGAACCCCGTTCGTTCATCCATCTCTCTGCTGAACTGGAAGTGGACGGCGTCTCCAACCACGACCTCAGCAGTGGTGAAAACCTCCAGGTCCCCCAGGACGTGTCCACCAATGGTCTGTCCTGCTGGGTCCGACAGGCTGATGTGGAGGTGGGGGTCTGGGTTTAGAGTCCCAACCAGGGACACGATCTCGTAGCGCCCGCTCAGTTGGACCACCTAAAACAGGAGACACAAGGACACAGTTCTCAGGCCTGAAGACGGAAGCCAGATTCCTGCCCTCACTTGTTAGTCTGACCCAGTCCAACCAGAACTAGTCTGACATAGTCCCCAACCTGATCCAGTTAAACCCGGGCTGACCTGGTCTGACCTGACCCAGTCCTATCTGTCCCCACCTGAAGCGATCAGACCCGATCTGGTCCAACCTGACCCCATCCGACTGGACCTGGTTTGACCTGAGCCTGTTTAGCCTGACCTGGTCCAGTCCAACTTAACCTGGTCTGACCTGGTCTGGTCCAACCTGATCCAGTCCACCTGTCTGTATAATCTTCTAGTGTGAATGAGTCCTTCCTGACTGAAGAGACTAAAGGAGTCCCGGTCTGACCTTATAAGGAGAACGGGACTGAACCACTTCTCACCTCGTTCGTGTTTGTCACAGACGCATTCGCCAAACGCAGCGTTGCCTTGGTGACGCTTCCCACGCAGGTGATGATGAAGGGAGCACGCAGGCGCCACTGCTCCACGAAGGCCTGGAGAGACCCGAGCAGCTCCTGACCCGGACCGAACCGGACCACGTGGACCTGAAGAGCAGATCCCGCTGAGCTCTGAGAGAACAAACACTTCACTGACAGGGTGAATACAATAGTACAAAGAAAAAGTAACAGACCGCTCGTTGTACTACAGACTATCCAGGAGAAGCCATTCCAGGCATATACGGACTTCCAAAAATTCACAAAGCAGGAACACCACTCAGACCATCAGCAGCAGCATCAGCTCCACCACCTACAACATCGCTAAACCCCTCTCCACCATCCTGGCCCCTTTAGTTGGAAAAACCCAACATCACATCCAACATTCTGTGGATTTTGTTAAGAAAGTTCAAAATGTCAAACTGTCACCAGGTGAAGCCATCGTCTCCTTCAACGTCACTTCCCTCTTCACATGTATTCCTACAGCTGAAGCAGTGGAAGCTGTTAGGAAACGACTGAAACAAGAAGACTCAATAAGTGACAGAACAAAGCTGACTCCAGACCAGGTCTGGTCCCTCCTGGACCTTTGTCTCTCCACCACCTACTTCAAACACAACCACAGTTCTACAGGCAGAAACATGGATGTGCCATGGGCTCTCCAGTGTGGCTAACATCTACATGGAGGAAGTGGAAACAGAGCTCTGAACTCCTCCAATGGAACAGCACCGAGCCACTGGTTCAGACATGTGGACGACACATGGGTCAAGATCCTGACTCCTGAAGTAGAAGCTTCACCAAACACATCAACGCTGTGGATCAAACATCAGGTTCACCAGGAGGACGGATCAAACATCAGGTCCACCAGGAGGACGCACACAACAACAAACTGCCCTTCTTGGACGGCGCTGTACAAATTCAACAGGATGGAAGTCTCAGCACTGAGGTTTACAGGAAACCTCCTCACACAGACCAGTACCTGCATTTTGACTCCCATCACCCACTGGGGCACACACTATCAGTTATCAGGACTTTACACCACCGAGCTGAGAACATTCCACCAGAACTGAAGAGAAACAAAAGGAACAGAAACACGTCAAAGAAGCTCTCCAGACCTGCAGTTACCCAAACTGGGCCTTCACTAAATCAAGAAAGAAATCTGGAAAAGACTCCACAGCAGCTACAAAAGACAAGGACAACAAGCGCTAAAGCTCCGTCATCCCATACGTAGCAGGAGTCTCAGAGACACTGAGAAGAGTTTTCTCCAAACACAGCATCCCAGTAAAGTTCCAACCCAACAACACCCTCAGACAGGAACTGGTCCATCCTGAGGACAAGACTCCCAGACAGAAGACCAGTGGTGTTGTTTCTGAGGACTGTTCAGACCTTTACACTGGAGACACTAAACAACAACTACACAAGAACATGTCTCAACACAGGAGAGACACCTCATCAGGCCAGGACTCAGCAGTCCACCTCAGAGACAAGGGTCACACCTTTGAAAATGACAACGTCCACATTTTGGACAGAGAAGACCGATGGTTTGAGAGAGGAGTGAAAGAAGACATCTATGTCAAACGTGAAGAACCAGCTTTAACCAGAGGAGGACTCAGATTTCATCTCTCCACCTCCTACCAGTCTGCTCTGAACTTCATTCTCTCCTCTGATCAGAACACCTCACCAGGACTCCAGCTGAATACAGTGGAGCGAACACCTCCTCAAGGGGGAGAAGGAGGTGTGTCACAGACAGAGGAAGAGAAGACTCTCTCTCCTTTACTACAGAGAGAACTGACAAAGCTACTGGGATGAGCAGAAACGTCTTCAGAGGACCAAACAAGTCCAGTTGTCTTTATTTAAAACACTTTTTGGATTTTCTTTACATAATTGTTACAAAACTATTGGTCACAGTATGAGATCAAATCTGTGTGTGTGTGTGTGTGTGTGTGTGTGTGTGTGTGTGTGTGTGTGTGTGTGTGTGTGTGTGTGTGTGTGTGTGTGTGTGTGGTCCATTCAGCTCTAACAGGATCTCCGTGTTTAACCAAACAGCAGCCTGACCTTTGACCCAGCAGTTAGAGGGGACAGATCATTAAAGGATCTCCTGCTAAAGTCAGAGAGGAAAGGAGATAGGACCAGGACCAGAGCCAGGAACAGGACCAGAGCCAGGAACAGGACCAGGACCAGGACCAGGACCAGGACCAGAGCCAGGAACAGGACCAGAGCCAGGAACAGGAACAGGACCAGGACCAGAACCAGGACCAGGACCAGGACCAGAGCCAGGAACAGGACCAGAGCCAGGAACAGGACCAAGAACCAAGAACCAAGACCTGAACCAAAACCCAAATCCTACCCATGACCTGGAGCGGGACCAGGAACTGTGAAGTCCTAATAAAAGACACAGCAGACTTTATGTGTTTCTATGAGATCAGACGAAAGACAGACGAAGGACAGACTATGGAGAGACGAAGGACAGACTATGGAGAGACGAAGGACAGACTATGGAGAGACGAAGGACAGACGAAGGAGAGACTATGGAGAGACGAAGGACAGACGAAGGACAGACTATGGAGAGACGAAGGACAGACTATGGAGAGACGAAGGACAGATGAAGGACAGACTATGGAGAGACGAAGGACAGACGAAGGACAGACTATGGAGAGACGAAGGACAGACTAACCATTCTGAACTTATCTGGTCAAAGTTCACTCCAACAGGCAAAATGAGCGTGCTCAGAAGTTGTTCTTTTTCAAAACTAAAAACTTTTATTTGTAATCAAATCTGAACAGAACCAGAACCAGCATCAAAACCAGTACCAAATCCAGGTCCAGAGGCAGGACCAAAACCAGGACTAGAGACTTTCTAAACCTGATTCTTTCCTTGTTGTTTCTGGTCTCTTACTGCCACCTGCTGGCTGATAAGAGCTCTGCACTGTGTGAAAGGGAAGTGATGAGTGTCCACATACGTACAGTATCTACCTCAGGAGTGGTGGGCCGTGCGTTTCAGCCCTTCACTGATGTCCTACTCAGTCCAGCCTAAATGAATCCATCTCTTTATACCATCAGTACGAGAGTCCATACACAATCACTCATACACATTACCAGGAAGTAACCTGTACCAAGCTCTGAACAAATGTAAACATAGGCGCGTTTCCACTATTGGAACTTTGCAGCTTGTGCCTGTCCCCACAGGGCCATGTCAGGGACCAACAAAGTCCCTGATCAGGGGTATGTACTCAGAACGGCCTGCTAGACTCGATGGGTGGGACTTGTGGTTAACTCATGGGATTGGTTGTGGGATTTGGGAAATTATGATGAAAGCAGTCGTCGCAGAACAACCACCACTTTTTTAAAATGTGATAGTTTTTAAATGGACTGACCAGGAGGTTCAGGCGCTGGTGGCATTTTAGACCTACAAACATGTGCTGAGGGGATTCAACTCTTCTCATAGAAATGAGAAGATTGTCTTGGAGATGTAGCGTTTGTTAAAGTTGATAGAATAGAATAGAACAGAATGAGTTTATTGATCCCACAGTGGGGAAATTCACCTGTCACAGCAGCGTACACACAAGAATAGAAAACAAGTAAATGACACACTAATGTCACATGATGACACAGAGACAATATCAGAGGATGTGAATTTACAGGCTGTACAGACATGAACTGATATTAGAATATCTATATAAAAACAGAATGCTATAGTGAATTAACAAACTGTACAAAAGCAGATATGAGCGTCAGACCCTACAGAGTTAGACCACAATGAAGCTAACCAGCCTTACAGTCGTGGGGAGAAAGGATCTACGGTAACGCTCTGTTTTACTTCAGTCTGCCACTGAAGGAGCTGCTCAGAGCCCTCAGGGAGGTGCAGCGGGTCAGAGGAGTGGATAGACTTAGTAAATAGTTAATAAAATATTTAAAGTATGTCACAAGTATAATGACTGATAAACTGAGTCATTAACTGTTAGATCATTAATATCAGGTTGACTCTAGAAACAGGTTGTTTCTGGGTTAGCCAGTGTCAGTATTGGTGCGTTAGAGAGGGCCCAGGCGCAGATGAACTCCTAATTCCAGTCTTTTATTAAAGCTGCTCTCTGTGCTTTGGTAAACAATGAAGCTTTTTACATTTTTTCTAAAGCCTCTTAACAACGTTTGAACATAATATAGCTATAAATATATTGTGGAGATTAAAAAAAAGAAAACCAAAAGAAATCAATAAAGTAGTTGTCCTGCAGTTCTCTAAAAACTTCAGCCGGATTGTCCAATCCTATCATTCGGACCAAACAGTAGGATTGGACAATCCAGCTGTCTGTCTGCCGCACTTCCTCACTGCTTGGATCCTCCATTAATCTGCCCAGACACAATTTGCAGTAGAACATCTCAGTAGTGAGAGAAGGACAGAAACAGCTGTTAGCACTTCAGTTTTAGGAAAAAATACCAGTCTCTCCCAAAAAACACCTTTTCAGCTAGCAGGAAACTAAAAACGTTTGGAGGTGAAAAGAGGAAAAGCTGGGGGAACGTTTCTACAGCTGGAGTTTTGGTTCTGTTGTAACCACGGCAACGCATGGTCCCATGTCCATGGGAAGGCTGGCTTACCGATTTTAGCAGGGAGGGGTGAGAGCTCTAAAGGCCAGTCCACTCAGCAGGATTTTCAAATAGTCGGCTGATTTTAAATTCTAAGAGACCACACGTGGTGAGAAATGTTCCTTTAAAAATGGCGGACACTGACCGTCCTGATCCTACAGTGTGTGGTGGGATCACACACAAACCGATTTTACACACAAATATTCCCAGATCAGACGTGAAATCTCGCAGAACTTCATGAGATCAAACGTGACTTTGGAGTAAACAAAAATAAAAGTTTTTATTTTTATTAAAAACAATGAACGGGAGGTGTTTCGGGCATGTCCTGCCAGCAGGAGGCCCCTGGGTCGACCCAGGACAATCTGGAGGAAATACATCTCTAGGTTGACCGGGGAATGCCTGGGCGTCCCAGCTGAGGAGCTGGCGGACTTGACCGAGTAGAACATCCATCTTCTGCTTCAGGTTTGGGAGAAAACTCACCGTGTTTCGTATTTCTTCTGCATGCTGAACATCTGAATGCAGAAAGCGTTTAAACTCTCTGATGACCTTCCTGTTGACCCGTCCACCGTTTGACAGCAGACACAAACACTCAGGGTTAGGGACTGGTCATCTGACCTCAGCTGTTGGCTGGAGATCTATTACCTCCTGAGGAGAAACTCGGTTCTGTTCTGGTTCATCTCCTGAGTCAGAAGGAGCTCCAGGGTCAACGTTCTCCGGCTGCAACATCTTGTAAAAATCTTCAAATTCACTGAGGTCAAAGTCCAGAAATGTTTTCACGTCTGCAGTCGCAGTCACACTGACGAACCCAACGACAGACTTATCAACCTGAGGAAAAGACCAGAGTCACACCAGGAACAGGAAGTGGAGAGGAGCCCCCTGAAGTCAGGAGGTGGAGAGGAGCCCCCTGAAGTCAGGAGGTGGAGAGGAGCCCCCTGAAGTCAGGAGGTGGAGAGGAGCCCCCTGAAGTCAGGAGGTGGAGAGGAGCCCCCTGAAGTCAGGAAGTGGTGAGGAGCCCCCTGAAGTCAGGAGGTGGAGAGGAGCCCCCTGAAGTCAGGAGGTGGAGAGGAGCCCCCTGAAGTCAGGAAGTGGAGAGGAGCCCCCTGAAGTCAGGAGGTGGAGAGGAGCCCCCTGAAGTCAGGAGGTGGTGAGGAGCCCCCTGAAGTCAGGAAGTGGAGAGGAGCCCCCTGAAGTCAGGAGGTGGAGAGGAGCCCCCTGAAGTCAGGAAGTGGAGAGGAGCCCCCTGAAGTCAGGAGGTGGAGAGGAGCCCCCTGAAGTCAGGAAGTGGGGAGGAGCCCCCTGAAGTCAGGAGGTGGAGAGGAGCCCCCTGAAGTCAGGAGGTGGAGAGGAGCCCCCTGAAGTCAGGAGGTGGAGAGGAGCCCCCTGAAGTCAGGAGGTGGAGAGGAGCCCCCTGAAGTCAGGAGGTGGTGAGGAGCCCCCTGAAGTCAGGAGGTGGAGAGGAGCCCCCTGAAGTCAGGAGGTGGAGAGGAGCCCCCTGAAGTCAGGAGGTGGAGAGGAGCCCCCTGAAGTCAGGAGGTGGAGAGGAGCCCCCTGAAGTAAGGACGCGGACACGAGTACACAGCAGTAAGG
>SSNR01000849.1:19207-32882 GCA_006937965.1 Callopanchax toddi | reverse complement strand
GTATAAGAGACAGGTCCAGGGACTAGTCTGTGACCAGGTCCAGGGACTAGTCTGTGACCAGGTCCAGGGACTAGTCCGTGACCAGGTCCAGGGACTAGTTTGTGTCCAGGGACTAGTTTGTGACTAGGTCCATGGACTAGTCCGTGACCAGGTCCAGGGACTAGTCCGTGACCAGGCCCAGGGACTAGTCCGTGACCAGGTCCAGGGACTAGTCCGTGACCAGGTCCAGGGACTAGTTTGTGTCCAGGGACTAGTTTGTGACTAGGTCCATGGACTAGTCCGTGACCAGGTCCAGGGACTAGTCCGTGACCAGGCCCAGGGACTAGTCCGTGACCAGGCCCAGGGACTAGTCCGTGACCAGGCCCAGGGACTAGTCCGTGACCAGGTCCAGGGACTAGTCCGTGACCAGGTCCAGGGACTAGTCCGTGACCAGGTCCAGGGACAAGTCTATGACCAGGTCCAGGGACTAGTCTGTGACCAGGTCCAGGGACTAGTCTGTGACCGGGTCCATGGACTAGTACGTGACCGGGTCCATGGACTAATCCGTGACCAGGCCCAGGGACTAGTCCGTGACCAGGTCCAGGGACTAGTCTGTGACCAGGTCCAGGGACTAGTTTGTGTCCTGGGACTAGTTTGTGACCAGGTCCATGGACTAGTCCATAACCAGGTGCAGGGACTAGTCTGTGATCAGGTCCAGGGACTAGTCCGTGACCAGGTCCAGGGACTAGTTTGTGACCAGGTCCAGGGACTAGTCTGTGACCAGGTCCAGGGACTAGTTTGTGTCCTGGGACTAGTTTGTGACCAGGTCCATGGACTAGTCTGTGACCAGGCCCAGAGACTAGTCTGTGACCAGGTCCAGGGACTAGTACGTGGCCAGGTCCAGGGACTAGTCCGTGACCTGGTGCATGGACTAATCTCTGACCAGGTGTCCAGGAACTAGTCTGTGACCAGGCCCAGGGACTAGTCCGTGACCAGGCCCAGGGACTAGTCCGTGACCAGGCCCAGGGACTAGTCCGTGACCAGGCCCAGGGACTAGTCTGTGACCAGGTCCAGGGACTAGTCCGTGACCAGGTCCAGGGACTAGTCTGTGACCAGGTCCAGGGACTAGTCTGTGACCAGGCCCAGGGACTAGTACGTGACCAGGCCCAGGGACTAGTACGTGACCAGGCCCAGGGACTAGTCCGTGACATGGTGCATGGACTAGTCTCTGACCAGGCCCAGGGACTAGTCCGTGACCAGGGCCAGGGACTAGTCCGTGACCAGGCCCAGGGTCTAGTCTGTGACCAGGCCCAGGGACTAGTACGTCACCAGGCCCAGGGACTAGTCCATGACCAGGCCCAGGGTCTAGTCTGTGACTAGGTCCAGGGACTAGTCCGTGACCAGGTCCAGGGACTAGTCCGTGACCAGGCCCAGGGTCTAGTCTGTGACCAGGNTGAACACTCGCCAAATGCGACCAAATTGCTCCACTTGGCGAGTAAAATTTGGAGCGTCATCCGCCACATGGCGAGTACATTTTTGCACCAAACTAGTTCTGTTTATCAGTCCTCTTCGATGGATTTCTGTGACGCTCCTCTCCTGCCTGCACACGACGTACGTGAAACGCGAGAGTCGCACCCGGCGTTTTCACCTATCTATTCACTGTTCATCAAGGCAGCAGCAGTTAGCTTCGTGCTAAAGCTAGCAGCAATATGTGGCGGGTTAGAACTGGAGTCAGCCAGTCTTCAAAAAGAAAAGTAATGGAACTGGAAGAGAAACCACCAGGACCAGTGGCAACCAGAAGATTTAATGAAAAGTGGCGAACTGGAGGTGGCGGTGGACATGATGTTGACGCTGGCTACAGGGAACAACAGGTGTTGTGCAGAAGTCTGTTCCCCCATGTCGAACCGCGAGCTTCACAGCACTTCTAAAAGATTTCTACAACACGTAGTCGTGTCAAAGTTGATACTTTATTTAGTTCCTAGTAAATAAATTAATACATATTTAAAATTGAAATTTTTTTCTTATTTTGTTTTGTTTTAAACACTGACAGAATCGCTGAGCGTTTTATCCGCTCCCTACACAGGTGAACATAGTATTTCAGGGGAGCAGATTTTAGCAAAACACCTGAATCTGCGCAGATGAGCAGCTCCGTTTTCCTCCAGAACCGTAACAACTCATTGGTCCTAGGAAATAAGACGATGAAGGGACTCCAAATGAGGCTGTAAGACTGTCAGAAGCAGGAGGGCAGATTTTATGGAGAGAAAACAAGGAGTCTGACTAGATTTCATTAAGAGAGTTCATTAAAAACATTTCTAAAAAAAATAAAATAAAAAATCAGAGATGAGTAAAAAGTAGTTTTTATTAATGATTATTTAATTAAGTTGTCATTCCTTTCTGTTTGGATCTAACATAATATAATATTATAGAATAACGTGCTTTGGGTAGATCTAAATCATTTAGAATTTTGGCCGGTAAAAAATATGTTTGACCGGTAGATTTTATCATCTACCGGCCAACTTGGCCGGTGACTCAAAAATTTAATTTCGGACCCTGAGCCTCTGGCATGGAAGGCTCTTACAAAACCATCACAAATGTGTGAATGTTCTGCTTCCTGTTTGCAGAGAAAATCCTTTCATGTGATTGTTCTTTCAGTCCCAATCCAGATCTCATGAGATATGGAAAAAAAACACCAGTAAATTGAAAGCTTTCTTCTTGGCTCAGCTCCTTCTTTAGACCAGAGTAGTGCCGTCATACCAGAGAATAAAACTATAATCTTTAAGTCATATCTTGCTTTAACCTACCATCACATGTTATCAAGACAAAAAGACACTTGAAGTAGCCTCTATGACTTCCTCTCATGTCCTAGTTTTGACCTGGCCACTCTCCTCAAGCATTCTCTGTAACATCCAGGTCCCAAAGATGACCTCCTTCAGCTTGACAGCTTCAAATTTTCAACATTTGGGATTTTGTTTCATTGTCTGAGGAACATACTTTGACTCACCATGGCCCATGGTCCATTGAATACTTTAGTCATCTCAGTGAAGCACTGCACAATCACTTTGATGGTTTCATCATCGTACTCATAACGCGTACCAAACAGAACCTTACAGATGACGTTGGAAGCAGCATTATGAAACATGACCTGAGGACTCAGAGTTTTACCTGCAAACATAACAGACTGAATTAAAGCACAGCAATCAGTGAGAATAAACACCATCAGGTGGCGTACCAGTACTCTTTTCCAGTATTTTAATGGTGTGTTGAATCTCTTCATGAATCCTGTCCTCCATTGATTTCTTCCCAAGACCAAAGTTCCTCAAAGTCATCAGATCAAAGCGACGTTGTTCCCTCCAGACTGAGCCATAGTCAGCCATAATCACACCTACAACAAGTAGAGCAACACAAAAACAAGCAGCAATAAGAGAAGAAGGTATGTTGGGTTAGAGATGATGGCTCAAATCTCAATGAAACCAGAACAAAGGCATGAAAATAACTTCTTGTGTTCAGTCTTGTCTGTTAAATGAATCAAAATGGTCTTAGCTAGTAAAATGTCACCTGTCTTTTATTCCATACTCTACCTTTCCTCTGGAAGACCTCACTCAAGAACAGGTCTTGAGGTCTTCCAGCAAAATCAGTGGCTTTGGTCACCATCGCCTCCTTCATCGCCTTCAACCTGTTGATGACCACAACTGGTTTGGAGCCAAGGAACACGCTGTAGACATCCCCATAGGACTGCCTCAGCTGGAAGGGAATACAAACATGTCAACAATGACTAAATGACCAGTTTATTACTGGTGTGGGGTTGAAACAGCTGGATGAAAGAATTTTACATGACCACACTGATTCAGCAACTCATTTTGCAAAAATTATTCAGATGTTAGTAACCTTATTTTGACTTTTGGGTCTTTCCTGCACAAGGGTGCACACAATATCTTAACTGAGGTACTCAGGGGTGAACCTGGTGCTGATGTTTGGTCCAAACTAGGGCTGAAACGATTCCTCGAGTACCTCGAATAATTCGAGTACAAAAAAGCCTCGAGGCAGAGAATTTGCCTTGAGGCTTCGTTTAATTCATATTTAATTAATTCATGGCTTTGCAATCGCCTGGGGTCATGTTTCACCCGGACTGAAATAAGTGACGCACATACACACTGCACTGAATGCACACGCGAGTAGCGAATGTAACTTAATTTTCTCTTAAGCCATGGCGGACAACTAGACCGCACTAGTACTACTAGTACTAGACCGGTACAGACCGAAAGACATCGGTAGGTACCGATTGCGAAAAAACACGGTGCCAACTTTGGCACTTTTACTATAAAATGTCCCTGTAAATGAGATGCTTCATTTAGCCGCCTGCGCAGCTACACGGGTGGAGACACAGGTGAGACGGAGGAGCAGAGAGCCCCTCCCCTCCCTGTCAAAACAGCGTAGCGAGTTTCGGGTTAAAAATTCCGAAAAACTCTAAAGTTTGGCTGCATTTTGGAAAGGTAAACGGGAACAGAGCAAAATGAAACATATGCTATGAGATTTGTGCAGCGAAAAACAGGCATTCCAGCTATTAGTCGAAGCCACACATTGCGTATGGAATTAACTTGCGAGCTGCAGCGCTGTGTTCACTTCAGTCTGACTGAAAAAAAGGTGTGTGAGGGGAAGACAGTGACATAACAGAAACTTCCAAGGTAAGCAATAAATACCGGTAATAATAGTAAATGCACTTATATGCCACAAAACCATGGTTTATATATATTTTTTATTTAAAAAAATGTTTAATACTTTGTTATTTTCTCCGAGATTTATATATTGTACATGAAATATTCGATAGCTGCAACCCTAGTAAAAACCACGTCAACGTGGATTGGGGGGTGGGAGGGTGTGTGTGTGTGTGTGGAGGGGCTGCATGCAGGGCTGTGCAACTGGGACCATGAAAGCACCTGTGGCGCTTGAAGCTGGGAGTCACTATTCAACAACACTCAGTCACTGGCTGAAACTGAACAGCTCTTTATTTAAAACAGTGTCAGAGAGCAATATAGCATAACCCATCAGTTCTGTTGGGGAAGCTAATTAGTGAAGCACACTTATATGTCACAACAAAGAGAGTCCCCAAGTATAGTTCTGCATGACAGCACAGGTCATGGGGCAGAGGGGTCAGGCATGATATCTGGTGTGCGCATGTGTACTGGTTGACCAGTTATCAATCAATCAAATTTTATTTATAAAGCACTGTTCATGCCAGGGGAAGCTCAAAGTGCTATACAGATTTAAAACACAAAAAGTAAAACAATTTCATAAAAATAAAAACAGTTTTCTGTGTTTTCCCCATTTATCCACACAGTAATATAATCAAACCACTAAAATATGTAATGATTTCTGGTTTAGAATTATTGTTGTTTTTACAAGTCTCACCTCATAGCAGATTTCATTTGATCCCATCCATGATAATTGTTTTCATGAACTGCATTACTTGTACTTGATTTGCAGGAATTCATATAAACTTTGTTTACTGACAGTTTGTTCATGTAAATCCTTGTTTCAATTAATTCACTTCTATTGCAAATATATTTATTTTAAAGCAGTAAACCGCTTGTAGTTTAAACATGCAAAAATTAAATCCTTCCATTTCAGAATCCTACTTACCCTCTCGAGGTTCTTCAAAGGGTTCTCTGAGGTCAGGTGCACAAGATTCCCCAGTATGGGCCAAGCAGGGGGTCCTGGTGGGAAGTTCTTGGGCCTTTGAGATCTAAGTAGAAGGAGGAAGAAGCAAGCAAAGACCCACAGCAGAACTAGTGACACAAACATGGTGGCTTGAATTAGACTGAACTGCAGAGGTCAGGTGGTTGAATGTTTACATTTAAATAGTCAAAGTCACATGGTACTAGAACATTTACATACAGTCAACACTCAATCTAGTGGCCCCCACAACAGCAAGGTTTAAACAAGTGTTGAAATGAACTATTTAATTTAATTATACTCTCTTTATTTATATAGCACAAGTCTATTGTGCTATATAAACTCATCAAGTTTATGTCTGTTATCAACCTCTTCACAGCCATCAAATCAAATCAACTTTATTTATAAAGCACATTTCCTGTCAAGCAACACAATGTGCTTTACAGCCGATAAAACAACATAAAATAACACACACTCACATTCTGCTTACATGTAAGAATTAAAATGCACACATAAATTCATTAATTCATTCACATACACAAGCATACACGCCCACACTTGCACAGAGGCACACAGACAAGCACACAAACGCACCCATACATTAAAAATAGAAACTGCAGTAAAAGCAATAAAAATGGTAAAAACAGAATTAAATGTCCTCACATAAAATACAGAACTAAACAGTAAAACAATAAAAGAGAGATAAATAAGATCAAATTAAAGTGCCCATGGCACGATATTTAAATCAATTTATATTAAACAGATTTAATCTTTGATGCCTCTAGATTAGCGTTGCACCCATAATAACTCAAAATACGCTGTAATTATTTCCTAACGAGCAACTCAGAGATCAGAAGAAAGCGCCGCCTTCCGGTTCTGCTGGGTTTCTCCTTATTTGGCAGCCTGACACTTCGGCTGCAGTAGGGGGCAGTGCCGTCGCGTGAAAATGAAACTAAACACTTGCTAAAAGAAAAGAGAAACACGAGAGGATAACTCTGTGTCTGTGCTACACGGTCTATGGTCAATAGCAGCACTGGCGTTCTCCTCNCCCCCCCCCAAGGAGATGTGCGTACCAGACACCAGCGCCAGGTTCTCCCTTGAGAACCTCTGATGAAAAATTGTGTGCACCCCTGATTTAGAGAAAACCCTGTATTAACACCTTACCACAAATGCATCATTTTATCTTTTTTCCCCTTAACACAGACAGGCCAGTGAATGCAACTACAGAATCAATAAAGCAAAAGAGAAGTATGTCACACTTTTCCTGTGCAGTCAATCTGCTCTGATGTAGCACGGCACTCAGACCCATCTGTCCATCTGCCTAGTCTGTCAGTAGTGGAAAAAATATTGCATACCAGTAAAGGGTGCTGGTGTACCATTGGTAGGACACCTACCACAGATTAAGAATGACTGTTCTACAACTGATGTCTGTGTGAATTCACTCACACTTGTCCTTAATGTGTGTTTCAGTGCTTCCTGCAGATGATCCTCCTTCTCCTGGAGAATGGAGGATGTCCATTGGATGGAGGATCCAGGATGTCCAGGATGTGCTACGTATATATAGCACATCCTGGACACTTCACCTGCTGCACTTCCTTCTGTCTCTATAAAACTGTTTAAAGGACACTTTATTTAAGTTATCCATTATTTAAAAATGTGAACATTTATGTAATGACTTGTATGTGTTCAACTCACTAAATTAACAATTTAATCAATATATTCTCTTTTTAAGCAGCTGGTTTCCCAGACCGCAGAGTTCCAGAGTAAAACAGAGTTACCACAGATCATTTATTCCCACGGCTGTAAGGATGAACAACTCCACTGTTTAGTTTCTTCTTTCATTCATGAACCTGGGAGGAGGCTCAGAGCGATGGTCAAACATCAGAACGTTTCTGTCCAGATGTGTAAATCCACTCTGGGATGGATATTGTCTGAGTTTCATGACTTGTTCTTTATTCTTTTGTGTTTGCTGCTGTGACAAGCAATTCAATTCAGTTCATTTCATTAGAAATCAGTCAACCAGCAGCTGTTTTAGACTGTAGTTCTTAATTTTAACCACTAGATGGAGACATAACATCAAAAACTGATGAATGGATTATTTTTTTGTTTCTAAATGCCAAACTCATTTTGTTTTCTGGACAATTACAGGAACCGTTGCTCTCAGGTTCTTTGTATTTTAATGTGTTTGACAGATATTTTGGTTTGACAGCTTCTGTAACCATGACAGAAGACTTTTCAACTCTTTCATTCAAGACTGAAGGTTTTCTCTACTTCCTGTAAATGACCACCAGAGGGCAGACTTCTCATCAGTTCAAACCATGTGTTTAGATCAGCTCTATCAGCTGGTCTCATGTTTCTACATGGATCACTTCCGTTCATCTCTCTGATGTGATCAGTCTTGTTATTCTTGATGCTAAATATCATAAACATTGTAGTAGGTGGAGAAATAGTTGACCGTCTTTCACATCATGGTTTATTCATGGTTTGAAACTATTTCATGTCAGTGAAGAGTCTGAAAGCCAGCAGAGCTAGAAGACTTGATGACACCACGTCTCATTGTTGACTGATGCCTCCTGTGACTTGATGCTCCGTTGTTTTGTTGTTTGTTTTTGATTTACTGTGAAGTTTTATTGTATTCTGATGCTGTTTTGTTCATAAATCTGTTTGAACCCTGATTTATATCCTCCACTAGACTTTATATCACTTGCTTGCCTGTTAATAAAAGTAACACTGTGTTGAGTGTTGCATAGGTCACGTGGGTGAAACTGATGTGTGATCTGTAGGTGTTGTGTTCACTGACTTATGTCTACGTAGGAAAAAAGAGGATTAATGAAGGTATTTGTGTGAATAAAATGATACAAGTAGTGAAAGTATTTTACAACAACTTTACTAGAACAATAAAACATCAGAGAGGTGTCTATGAGTGATTGTCGGGACATGATTTGTGTACAGTGAAGAATTAGTGAAGGTGTAACTGCTGTAATGTGAGTGAGGAGAAAGAAATGTGAATTTATTCTTTATTTTACAGATGAGTGGATTTATTTTTGCAACATTTTTGCTTCATTAGTAGCAGAAATGTGTGAGTAAGAGTTCCTAGAAGAACGGAACGAAGCTTGTGGGGAACCGTTCGCCGGGGGACAGATTTCAACGTAACACCGGCTCACAAGACATCGAACGTAACATCCCATGTTTGTCTGATTAGAGACAAACTACTGCCATGAAGAAGAAACGAGGAGTGAAAAGTAAACCATCAAATCCAAACCTTGATGCTGTTCTGAAGCCCAGCGAAGTATCAGGTCTGTTTATTTTCATTCTTCCTGTCGAGTTTGATGAAGCTAAATACAGTTTAGCTGTAGTGTTCCAGCAGCTAACGGACTTAGCTCCTGCTGTAGCATTTGTAGCTAGTTTAGCTTGATAACTAATGAAAGAATGATCAGTCTACAACCCAAAACAGCACATGTTCCCTCATTTCCTACTTTGAATAGATTTTTAAAAGGAAAAATGTTAAACCCCTAACGACAATGTGAGTATTGTAAAGGCTGTTAGCATCGGGAGAGCTAACTCTCACGCTGTGAGGTTCTGGTGTTTCTCCTCTCTGTGTTTACTGCTGTTTTATTTCAGAAGAGCATTTAAAACGTTAAGAGACACGAAAAAGCATTTATACGCTAATTTGTTCTGCAGATAGGGATGTTCCGATCGACCAGCCACTGATCAAAATCGGCCAATTTCCGTGAAAAAACATGATCGGTAAATTCCGATATTCTCCTTTTAGCGCCAATCATACCAGTCGATCTGTATGTAACAGGGTGAACCAGCTGCTCCTAATTTAGGTGATTAAATCACCAGCAGGAGGTGCAGTATTTAAGAGGCATGGGCTGTGTTCGAATTCAGGGGTAGGATGCTTATGAGGACTTATTTCGAGGCCGATGACGTCACAGCGCAGCGACGAGTGCTGTCCGAATTCGAAGGATACTCATTGGGTGTGTCCAAATTCAGGGTCTGCATCCTTCAGAGGCCGCATTTGAAGACCGCTGACGTCACAGCGGAGCGACAAGGCTGTCCAAATTTGTAGATTCCTTCATATGCGGCCCACAAATGCATCCTTCCTTTACTCGATTTTGAAGGATGGGTCTGATGTATCCTTACTGGCATAGGCTATCCCATGATTCATTGCGGGCAGAACGGGAGAATTTTTTCTTGTAGCAATGGCACCTTTTCACCGGTGCAAAAAACTCAGCCACTGTGGCCTGGAGGTACAGTAATTAGAAAAATGTACACAGGTTCCTCTTGTGTTATGCTGTGAAAACTACAGTTGAACATTCAGGGATTAACACAGATGTCATGTTTCCCTCTTCATTTATTTTCTGTGTATGTTATTAGGACAATTCTGGAGAAATTGAGCCTGCAGGATAAGGTCACCCCCATCCAGGCCAAAAAAAAATGGGACAATTTAAAAAAGATGTACAAAGTATGTACATGTGTAATGAAGAATAGAATAATTACTTTCACATTAATAAATGTAAACTTCCTACAAGTGTTTGTTGTTTTTGTCAACTGTGATTTCTGATTTGCTTTGTGTTTAGGATTGCAAGTATCCAGGGTCAGGAGAGGGAGTCAGTGGGAAGCCCACTGCTGCTACTTGACCTTGGTTTGTCCTCATGGATGAGGTGTTGGGACAAAGGCCGTCTATTAGGCCTCCTGTCCTAATTGCTTCTATCCATGAGGACACTCCAGGCACAAGTGCAGCAGTGGGTGACCATGAGGAAAGGGATGAGGAAGAAAGTCAGCCACCGTCAGGAAAAAAGAGGCGAAGGAGCAGGGATGAGGAGCTGATGGACCTGATCAGGGAGGACATGAGGCAGCAAAGGGAGGCAGAGGAGAGGAGAGCGCAGGAAAGCAACGACAGGATGGATCGGCTGTTTTCCATCTTAGAGAGACTTGTTCCAAAATGATTATTTTCCTTTTATTCACATTTTCTTTGAAGATTTTTGTTCTTTTCCCTGTTCATATTTACTTATTTGTTGGTTTATATTAATTAAAACAGATATTTTTGGGAATTTAACTCATTTTATTGACAATTTTATTACAGATTTTTAACATATATGTATGAACAGAACAAAGTTTGAACAATTTAAAATGACTAATTAATACATGAAGAGAATATTGAAAAAATATATTAAATTCACAAAAGGAAATCAAATTTACAGTTAATTACAGTTCCTGCAGGATTAACCTGTGACCTCTTCCTGGACCAGGATGGAGAGCTGCAGCCGAGACCTGTGGTTTTTCTTTTCTGGTCGAATAGTGAAGCACACAGGAAGGTCTGAAGAGGGCTTTGGGGTGCTTCCACTGTCCACTACATCATCCATCAACAGGGTTTGCAGGGTGGCTCAATCGACGGCTGTCACATCACTAAAAGTATTCAGAAATTTGCAAAGAGGAGAGGGTGGATACACTTTATTACTATAGTATATAATTAGAAATTTTCAACAGTTAGGTTGCTTTTTAAAAATAAAGATTCTTAGATAAATTACTTACCTTTCAAAGGTAGTCATGGTCTGGTGGTACCTCCTCCAGGGCAGACACCTCAGCAGACAGTTGGTCCCGCCAGAGAGCGCCGCTGACTGCCTCCAAATCATTTCCCCCCTCATCCTCTGCAGCATCTTCCTCAGGCTCATCCTCCGGGGCCACAATGTCACCAGCACTGAGGCAGATGTTGTGGAGGATGGCACATGCTGTTACAACCTGCAATGGAGGACAAAAAAATATATACGGTAAATATTTATATTTAAATATAGATGCCACTACTAGATGATCACTTACATGAGGTACAAAGGTGTGGTGCACCTCCAGCGCTTGCAGGAAGATGGCCCTAAACCTCGTCTTCATCATTCCAAAAGCACGCTCTATAATGGAACGTGCCCTGGAATGATGGCTGTTGAAGCGCTGGACTCCCACACCTTGGATTCGCCGTTTGTAGGGGGTGATGAGGGGTAGCGGATGTTGGAGGCATGGGTACCCTCCATCTGCGAGGATAAAATGCCCTGGAGGAGGGTAGACTGACTGTCTGTACAGTGGGCTGTAGCGGAGCACCCTGGAATCGTGCACCGACCCAGGCCAGCCCACGTACGTGTCAATGAAGCGGCCCTGATGGTCACAAACTGCCTGGAGGATGATTGATGGAAACAGTTTTCTGTTTATGTAGCACTGACCATCAGGGCCGCTTGGAGCCTTGATGCGGATGTGACAGCCGCCGATTGCACCTGCTGCTTTCAGGAAAGCTCTGTGGCGTGCCAGCCCTGCAAACCCATGGCACACTACCTCCAGGTCCACAGGAGCTTTAGGGAGTTGGATGACCTGGTGGTGAATGGCCAACACCTCCTCCTTGAGTCTATGGACGATGTAGTGGACAGTGGAACGAGGCATGTCAAAGACTCTGGAGACCACCCTGTAGGATGCTCCACTCGCCAACCAGAAAAGAAAAACCAGGGTCTCAATTGTGGCACCCCATCCATGTCGCCGATCCTGGTGCAGGAGGTTCTGCAAAAACAAAAAAGCCTCCCTGCTCAATCGAAAATCAGGTTTGGGATCCTCCTGATGGAAAAATCGGTCCAGGACTGGGACACTCAGGTTAATCCTGCAGTACAGGGGTCTGGTCTGGTTTAGGAAAAGTAGAGAACAACAAAGACATTTTTAGTATAAAAGTTATGAGTTCATTGGTTTAAAATAAGAGATTCAAAGTATTATTATGATTATAAGGCTAAAGTTAAATATATAAATAAACAGTAAAAATACTTAAATGCTATTTTTCTGAATTAAAAACTTTTTTTACCGAATTTAATCACACAAAAAAGTTATAAGATCAAATGAATATTACAAAATATTAGTGTATTATAAATTTTAGGTATGTTTAGAATATAGTCATTATATTCAAGTTATTATAAATACGTATATTTGACAACCAGTCATTAAGAAACTGGAATTATCCATGAAAATATCTAAAGCTAACTTGTTAAACTAATAGAATACACAAAATGACTTACCTGAACATAATTGTCTCTCAGCCTTACATATAAAACACGCCGGCGACGATGGTAAATCTGCTGAAGCTCTTCAAGAATAAGAAAAATCAAATAAAAGTTCATAAACATGGCTATTTCCATCTTTTAACTCGGTAAAATTAAAGTTTTCTCCTTTTTTAAGTTCAGCTTAGCGCCGCAAGAGTTGCTAGGCAACAGGATGTACGTGATGTAGGGGCGGGGCCGCGGGGATTGATATGAAAGGCTAGACCGTCCAATTTCACAGCGGCCTACTTCCGATTTTCGCGGTCTACAAAGGACCCAGCCTACGTCGACCGGGTAGGCTGGGTCCTCCGAAGGATGCAGACCCTGAATTTGGACACAGCCATTAGGTGCGTTCGAGATGAGCCAGTTCTGCGCAGATTCGATCACCGGTGATCGGCGCCCATTGCATGCCGGTTAGATTTCTGTCCGACTTGACGCCGACTTGCTCTGATGTCATGGCTACGTAGGCAACGATAACCTCGTGAGATCAAGGCGGCCGCAGATTTTGGAGCAAGGCGCTGCAGTTGCTCTCCACCGACTGCAAAACCGAGGGCATGACGGGAAACGCCTGGCTCTCACCTGATCTCAGATCTGATTGGTTCACGTTTTGATCCAAACATCCTGTGGCAGAATGCAAAATGTTATTTTATATATATATATTGTAAATACATGCCACGTTGATGATGTCAACTATAAAGGCCACAGTGAGAAATGTGATTTGTTTCAAAGAGTTTTCAGTAGGAACTGTTTCCATTTTCTATAAAGTTCTAATAAAACTACTGTCTGATTTTTATAATTATATCATTTAGTACAGAGCACCATCTTGTTTATTTTCTTTGATATGATCTCTCTGGATATATGTCTATTATTTTGTTTACTTTAGTGTTGTTGATACTTGTTCACTCTTGAATTTGTTTTGAAATACTTTGAACTTCAAATAAAGATTTTGGGGAAAAAAAGGA